>DWNR01000906.1:0-17099 GCA_018250455.1 Polygonus leo | reverse complement strand
GCTTCACGGAGGATTATGAGGGTGGCGGTGGTACCTCCCCGGTCGAACTACATGAGTTCTACCACCTGGCAAAAGTGCTTCAGGGAACATGTTTCGTGTGGAGTGTATTTTCTACATTTTAAAAGAACAGTTACAGGTCATAATCATCTAAATCTTGACATATATTCCTTTCTTAGTGCGACGATAGTTTGGCGGTGCGTGATTATGAAGAGCGCTGACATTCTTGACCATCCTCCCGTCTTCCGTCAACGTGATGGCTACATTACACTTATGCTGCACGTAATACGAACAGCGCCACCGCCACCCAGATAACAGCAACTTGTTTTTATAGAAAGTGTAACCATCAACCATTACTATGGTCTTCCCTGACGTCGTTGGGATAAACTCAACTGAAAATTTAAACAAAAACCTATACATCACCCATGCAATTTATTTAGCTCGTAGCAAATAGCAGTGCCAATTCATGGCTGCTTATTTTTCTATGTTGATGTTTATCACCGAATATAGCTAAGATTTGAGCTGGAAATATAATTAAGGCAATATATTGTAGAGAATATTTGTATGTATACATTTATATTTCATAGGCTCATATTTTTTGACTACATGTAACTACTACATAGATAATACATGACTACGATAACTAATATATTACAAATAGATATTTAAGAAAATGTCGCCAGTAACATGAAGCACTTAGTAAAAATAGGTATACATTCTCTTCTTTTTTTTACACTGAAGCTAGTAAATAGCTACCAAACAAAAAACGATAAATGATTCAAAAACAAAGAGAGATTGACACTACTGAACTTTTTGGTATTTCCTTTTTATTCTTAGATAACTAAACCATTATAATTTTATATACATACTACTCTGGTGCGGAATGGTAAAATCATTCCTCTTCATTATTTAATTATTCTTTATATAATCAACACTTTCTCTCATAACCGCGTGCTCTGGTACAGAATCAACTGTCATTTCTCTTTATTATTTACACACATCTTCACGCCAAATCCCTAACGGGGTAGGCAGAGTATCGAGTGCGAAATGGCACGGTTCTTTATTATTTAAGTATTCATTATAAAGTTTGGGACGTATGTCACGAATATTCCTAATTATTTAATTCTTCTTCTTAGTCGATTCCTCATGACTGAGGGTCGTGACCATTTAAAACTGCCTTATGTATAATGGTCTTCCATGCTGTGCGATTCTGTGCTAGTTCCATAGAATGGTAATGGTAATTATTTAATTATTCTTTATATAAGGATCAATATGCCTAGCAACTACCACATGTTCTGGTACAGAAAATACGTGTTTATCATCCCCTTTCGTTATTTAAGTATTCATTATATACGTTCGGAATGGAAGTGATAAGCACTCCTCTTCGTTATTTAATTACTCTTTATGTAAGGAACGATATCATATACTCTGGTGCAGAATGTACGTGGCGATCATTCCTCTTCGGTACTTAAGTATGCATTATATTCATGCGGGACGTAAGTAACGATCACTCCTCATTATTTAATTATTCTTTATATAATGAATTTCTCCCGTGTAATCGTTCCTTTTCATTATTAAGTATTCATTATATACCTTCCTCCTCGTTATTTAATTATTTAATTATTCTTTATATAATGAAAACCTTCTCTTGTAATCACGTGATCTGGTGCCGCATGTACGTGGTGATCATTCCTCTTCAATATTTCTCCGTCATTCTTCAATATAAGTGACGCTTTACAAGTCACTCCATTCTTTTTGTAATTACAATGCCATCGGATGCTACCATTAGCTGATGTTATGTGTTTGTGGTAAACATAGTTGTTCAATACAGCCACGCAAGTACCCCTAAATGTTTTGACGAAACTTACTGAAAAATACAATATGGCATACATAAGTAATTGATAATTATAGTACTAAATATATATTGCTGAATATGCTAAACAATATGAACATACCTATAGACAACATAATACAAAATATAGGCAAAAATTAAAAATACAACCCCTGAGTTTTAGTTAAATATAAACCTTTCGTTTTTAATACAGAATTTATTACGAAGACGAAAATATTTATAGACACGATGACGAAATTATATTCTTAGTATAAAACTTAAAGTCAACGTTTTACGAGTAACAGACAAGAGTGAGATGACAGATGGTAAGTATTACTGTCTACTAGAAAGAGATGCAATCTAAGAAGCAGACATCTAAGACGTAAATTTATTGGAGAGTTATGAAATGCTCTTTGGAGTTTCAAACAAACGGACGTTTGGCGCGCCATTTGTTCAGCAGTCTATCTACAGAGTTACAATATAATTGGGATATAATCGATTTAAAATCAGTTTTCCAGTAGTGCGACCTTTTGCGATTTCGAGTAGGGCTTTCATTGAGTCCAGTTTCTTTATAAACTATTACTCAGCATGAGGTTTTGCAGTTATTTTATTTTAAGGTTTGTTTTTAACGATGGTTATAAAGTTTTACTTGTATGTGCAGCTCTGAATATAACTATTTTTTCTTTCTTCCTTCCTTTCCTTTTAACGGATGTAGGATGCACGTCCATGTTTCGTATCGTTCCGTATCTGATAGTACAGGAGAAAGAAATTCTTGGGTTTCGGGTTACATGGTTAAACTCCAATACCATATTTATGTAATGAAAACCATATTTATATAAAGAATACCAATGCATCTGTAGATTCTATAGTCGATCACAGGCAGGATTTCAATCGATCTTATTTAAAGTTCATTACGGATCTGCAGCAGTTTCCATTTGCCATCGGAAAAACGATAGATAGTTTGCTACTATAATACTTAATATACTATTACGTATGACATTTTCATTTCTGTCTTTCTTTTTTTAAAATTATTAGCTTAAGATATAAGCCACAGGCCACCTGATAGAAAGTGATCACGTCGCTTACGGATAAGTTAATGAATTGAAATAAAACTGGTAGATGACCTTTAGAGTCCTTCTATTTATCTGCAAATCATATCACACAAATACACTTTTTTGCATATGAGACAGGAGTACGTCACTGACTATAAGCAAATTGACACAAGAAATAATATTTTGTATATCTTTAATTTAATTAACATTGACATAAATAGTAAAACTAATTAAAACTTAACAACTAAATATATTTCCACGACACGCCGTGTCCCCACCGGCCGAGTATTGCCTCACGAGGCAGCCTCAGGAGTTTGTCGCGGAACAATTTGCGAAGCAATCTTGAGTTGGACTTTATTGCGCGAGGCTAACGGGAGAGCCAAACATAACCATTTAAATTTGAAAATATGTTCTACATTTTCTAGGTCCAGCAGATGAGTCAATTTTTTGCCTCGCTTACGCGTCGTTTTTTTCACTCGCCGCAAACGTATTTGAGGTATATACTGATACCTTTGTGCAAAGACAAAAACCGACAACGTATGGTCAAGGCAGTGTTGCGAGTCATTCAAGGCCGATGGGGACACGACTATTGCCAAAACAACAATGTTATACCATAACACATCCCGTCCATGCAGGTCCCATATTAATGAGAACAGTACTAGTCGCTACCTATATTATTTTTTGTTAGATTTTATACTAAGTATTTACATATACCTTTAAGACCTTGACATTATAGAAATGGCGTTACTAAAATTGTTTGGCTCCAAGGAGCACTGTTTTAATCGCGGATATCTGTTTATAAATCTACGTAACCACCTTTCCAGCTTCATTGTATTTGGTACAACATTGTAGTATTTTATTCAGCACAATTAATAATTCGAAAACTACTTTTATGTTTACTAGCTGCAATAATGTGATTTTGTGTGCATCAATAAATAACCAGTTCTTTGAGGTTTCTTACACAACATTCTTAAATAAAAAAGCTAATATAAATCTAAATCTTCTGTTCCTGAGTTCCCATTCACAATTTTTTTTCCGACTAAAAGAAATGTTGACACATAATATCAATAGAGTTTCCAATACAGGTATTTCATGACTGTCAACTTGTAGTAAACTAGTCTCCTATGGTATCTTCCCTGTATATGTCGTCACAATCACAACTCAATACTGCCGTCTTCTCTCTCATTAGTCAACAACAATTTTTATTCTTCAACAACAAAATAAACAATATACATTTTAATTTTAACAACATTTCACTTTTTTCGATTCCGACTTACGAGACTCTGTTTACCGTGTTTCCCTCGCCTGTCCTCTGGAACAACCCCATCGTATTTGTGTTTCGCCTCGATAATTGTACGAATAACCTTGTTCGTGATACCTAAAGTGTTAACTAAAAACGTTTTACACACTCGAATTTCTTGTTCTTCATTTTTTAAAAAGAAAGCAGAATTTTTGTTCCTAGGTGGACGTTGTCTTCCCACGGTAATAACGCGACGAAATACATTAAGAGGTCTGGTGCAAGCGCTCAAGTATGCCCTATGTCCATTTACACTTCCTAAACTCCAGTAGTAATTGAAAAGTTCAATCCTTTTTTCATGTGTAAACTTTGTCGAACAAGCCAATCTACATTTTGTACTACATGGGGGCCCCATTTTTCTTTTATTCACTAGCTTGCCCGACTTTGGTGAGAGGTATTCCTGACCGTAATTTCTCAACATTTTTAATAAGTTCCTCTTTCTTTTGAGATTTATGTTCTTCCCGTCTTTATTACGAACCTGGTATAAATTGTCAATATCACCAGTTCCATTTGAGTCTTCAGATGAGCCCATCCAGCTATATTCATAAACACCTAAAACAATTGAAGTAATAGAACATATTTGCTATAGATGATAGATATTTGTAACTAATTTAACTGAATTACCATCACCAATAATAGCTAAAAGAAGCCATAAAGACATATGGGCTACCGATTTATTCATAACCTGTAGTCATAAAAATAGTAACATCAAAAAAATCGCTTTATTTCGTAACATACATTCCAGAAACGACAAGATGTTCAGAGGCCGTGTGAGTATGTTCTTCATTCTTCTTACGAACTTCACCATTATTCTCCAATATCAAGTAGGCGTTGCAGCGCCGGCGCCTACAACGCCATCTGACGGCCCCCGCAGACATCTCCACTTGCTTATGGTACACATAATTGTTAAGTAATACTACATGACTATTTTTTAACGTTGTCAAGAACCGCACTGCGAACAAAAACGAACTACATCGTTAAATATGGGTTTGCTTTCATATTTAGCAAGCTAATAGAAATGTATAAAATGTCTACGTTTTCGTATAAAATAACTTCTTGTAATAATAACTTCTCGTATAAAATAACTGATGACTTCAACTTGATATTTCTTAAAGACTATTTTGTTTTTCAGACACGACAATATGAAAAAATATGCTTATCTATCAACTAAACCAAGTAGTTTGGCTCTCTCTATTTTTACAAAATTTTGCAAAAAAAAAGAAATATGTTATGCAAGAAAATATAATTATTACGTTATACAATTTTACAGGATTGCTATACTTTGAATTATATGTAACTGAAATAATTCCAATCGTTAAAATTAATGATCATGTCTTTACTTAAATTAAGTTGCTAGTTTTCTGAATACTTGAGGTAAGGAATCACTAAAAGTGAAATTGGTAGAAACACTCTTATATATTTATTAATACTATTATTGACATTGCATATATTAAATTTGTAATACGAACATTAACATCATTTTGTCCAAAGCATATGTACACTATTATTTTAATAAACTAACCCGCATTGCATTCGTACTCTCATTATTAAGATAACTATTAGGTATAAAAAAATTATTAATTCTTTCGAGCGTTGACTTATATATTACACAATTTACATCCAATATACAATTTTATTCAACTGGTTTGGAATTAAATATCATTTTCACTTTAGAGTATTAATCTGAATATTTTTCTTCCTAGTTATTAGATGGCGCATTAGGTCTCTGTAAAGCATGCTGTTGCTTGGAGTTACAGGGATTATCGTGAACATACTCCAGTAACGTGTATAATGTCGGGCGTTATTCCTTCTGGTGCCAGTTTTCCTTCAAACCCGTTAGTTACGCACCTTATGCCTTTAATATGAATGTTTTCTATTGTTACGTATACTAAACCAGTGCTGTCATCTGGTGTCAGTTTTAAGGAGTAATACGTTAGTCCGGTTTATCACGAACATATTGCAGTATTGCATATAATATTATTGAATTATTTACAATGTTATGTGCAAGTTTTATGTAGTTTTGTAGCACATCTGTCCTGGTGTATAACAAAAGTTCTGTCGTGTTATGTTTAATAAACCAATGCCATAGTAAAATGTGTTTAAATTTTACTAATGAAATCTATAAAATCTCTACGTTATGAGCAATATACAAAGTATATACATTATCAAATACATTGGCATCTGACGTCAATTCTTGGAAATATTGCATTGAATGAATAATCATTAATATTAATGGTACAGCGGATGAAAGCAAGAACAAGGATGACTACGAAATATCTGTAGCTGATAAAATTTATGAGAAAAAATTACGTTTTTTCAATATTTAGTACCTACCTATTAAATATAAAACATACATATTATATTCTTATTTGTCGGCTAACCGTACACCACTAAGCACACACATATGCAAAAACTTCTCCCAGCTGATTTTTGTATTATATCTATTATCTGGTACCAGTTTGAAGTAGCAATGCTCCGATGCCCCAGAGTCATTCAAATACTTTGCAGAGTTCCTTATAACTTTGAATACACACCTCCCAACAACAATCAATCAACTTTAATCTTAATGTAAACGCCATCACGATTCCTATAATACTTGTAGGGCTGGTGAGTATGCTCTTCATTGGCCCTGATCACTGTACCATTGTCATCCAGAATTACAAACGCATTGCAGTGTTGAGAATAATGTCGGGTACACTGCCATCTAGTGCCAGTCTTGAGAGAATAGTGCCTGAAGTAAGTGTGTGTGTTCAACATCGCTAGGATTTTGCCCGATTCCATTTTTATGAACATAGCTGTAAATTAAGGACAAAAGACTTTAAAAATATTTTGATTACAACGATAGGAGGATACTATAAAAATATTTCACATGTTGATAAAGTAAATATAAATTCAATGCCTAATGTACACAGGGTCATAGACAATGCAATATGAATTTATGTCGTTTAATATAATTTTATCGGAAATTGCAAACATATGAAATCGAATCTTCGCGTTTAATCATTTGCTAAGCTCTTTGCCATTTGGGGTTCTTAGTGAGTTGCGGGGTTCTTAGACATACACAGGTCTCGTTTGGATAACCTTGCATAAGTAACTTCATATATGGGTGAATATACGGTACTTGAATTTTTTGTGTCCCAAGAAGAAAAGTGATTAGTTTTATTGACTTGAGTTATACCACTAGTAAACGATATTTTTGTATTTATAATGAAAAGGGCAAGAAGATTTTCAATTTTTTATTAAGATTTATAGGTATCAAGGGAAAATTTGTTGTCAGGGGAGTGACACTACTGACAAAGCAGTTACAAATTAAGACAGGGAGTGACAAGTGACATAACATAAATTATTAGAAGACACAAATTAATCAATATTTGAAAATGAAACAAATCATAGTTTTTTCACGTTTCTAATTAATGTACAATCAGTCTTAACAGTTTCATAATGCAAGTGCATTTTTATTACTTATTTACTTATTTGAATGAAATTAAAAATGAAACAAAAAATTAACTTTGCTTTAACTTATAATAAACTTAATAGTCTCAGAATACAAAAGCTTTTATTGTTTAAAGAGAATAAGAAGACTCTTCACCCCTTCATAATTATATTTGGTAGTATGGAATTTGGTAGAATTGTACTTCCTCAAAATATTTTGTGTTATAATTTTCTTAAAAGTCCTTGTGGATCATAGCATCTTTTTTAGTAAGATTACCTTTTACACTTTTGATAGTTTGACATTGGTGTTATATTTGTTTCATGTTTTAGAAAGGGGCACAGTTTGAAGTTATTTTGGCATGTTTTCGGACTTCACGGTCTTTTCTTATTTATTGTTTATTTTTTTCTGTAATACCATATAACATAATACCGTATTGTATAATTTTCTGCCCGAAAGTATTTGATCGAAATAGATTTATCAAATTCATAATAACATATCAAACGTGTTGAGCAGATATCACATTCTCGCGTAAGTATCTCTCGCAAAAAAAAAATTGAGCAATTCCTGATATTTTGAAAAATCCATAATGTTCAATTGTTTTAGCGAAGCCAATATCAGATCCACGTTTGCGTGAGTAATACATAAACAAGTATCTCTTTAGTAGGACCACTACCCTTAAAGGTCGTAGTCGGCAAAACATTGTGTAACTTAGCAATATATTTTTGTTTTTATAAATTTGCTGTATAGGTTTTCTATATATTTTATGGTATTCTTTTCTGTTCAGTAATTTTATTATTAGTAATACTATCCCCGGATGTAATAGACTACTGCAATCTTCTTAAAACTAAGTGACTAGTTTCACTAACTTTGATCTTGTTTTATCGTTTCTTGTTTTCGTGTCAAATCCAACAAACTTTTATCTGCAGTATAAGACAATCAAGTCTTATAGGCTTTATAATAATATGATCCAATACTTCATACTTCTTCACTAATTTTCCACTCAATCCTTTGTTAAACAACTTTTTCTTCGACGCAAGTGGTGATGTTTCTAGTAGCTTGTAGTTTCAAGCGATCTCTGTATTTTCTAGTCTTCTCTCTCCATACTTTTCTTATAGCCCTTTTTTCCCTCTCAGACAACTGTGCAATACTCTTAATTTGTCCTCTTTCCTTTTTTTTATAATATTTCTTTGTTTCTCTATCCTTTAATTGAGCATTTTTAACCGGATCATTTTTAATTCTTTGGTAACGTAATCTTTCAGCTTCACGCTTTTTTTGTAGCCTTTCTTCCCTTGATTGCTTTTTTTTACATTTACCATGATACTTGAGTACGAACGAATTATCTAAAACAAATGGTATTAAGCGTTAAATTATAACGATTAAGCGATGCAAAGAATACAAACACGAATATACGTATTCGCCGAATAAGCCTTTTTATGAATATTCGCCGAATATCAATAAACTATTCGTAAAGACAACTTTTAGCTTGGTAGCCAAAAATATCGCACTTTAGCTACTCATTGCTAAGGTTCGGGCAATACAATCGAAAAAAATTGTGGTCTAAAGAACAGTTAGTAAAATAAAAACCATACACAGAAACTGAGTAACCGAGGACGTGTGTTTTTGAAATTTAAAAAAAACTTTCGGAATGATCCGTAAATATACTTTCAATTATAACTCTATATTTACTATAAAGTTCGTTAAATTTTGCATTGAACATGTTTGATGATAATTTATTATGTTGTATTCATATTCGCCGAATAATAAAGTCGTTATTCGTATTCTTATTCGTAAAAGTGGTATTCGTTGCATCACTAGTTTCTTCGCTTCCCTGGGCAGTATGTATTTCCCCTGGATTAAACAGTGGCAGAGAAGATACGCCAGAACAGTGAGAAAATTACACATAAACTACAAAAACATTCACGCCATCTTCTTACTAATATTAAACATAATTCATGATATCTACACACAATTAGCATTTCATGGTGGAAATATGTGATTGATTAAGCACGCAGTTATAATAGTATAGTTACCTAAACATAAAATTGACCATCGACTGTAACAATTCAAATAGCATATATTCACTCATATGGCGGACGCCCCAAAATAGCGGACATTTTCTTACCAACCCCAGGATACAGGTATTAAATGAGGTTTATCGAAATATTTTTTTTACGTTACATTTATCACGGCCTTAAAATGGGAAGTAGTTATTTTGAAAATCAAACTTCAATTTCTATTACATTATTTATTTTACCTATACCCCCCTCATTTGTATCGAATATATTCCCCAGTTTTGTTACAATAATAATAATTTAACGGTGCATGCGTGTGGTCCGTGTTCCCCTTGATGATGGTCCCTGAGTCGTCGACCACCATGTAAGCGTTGCAGGCTTGGGAGTGCTGCCGGGAACATCTCCACCTCTCTCCATCCTTCACTTTGCAGTGCTTCGCGTATGTGTAGCTATCCTTCATGATGAATGTCTTCCCGTGTGCCATGCGAATGTAGCTTGCTAGAAGCAGACATATTGACGATGTTTTACAATAACCGATTACTCAAGGAATGATTAAATTATGAACATAAAATTAAAGTTTTTCCAAACATATTTTTGGTATTTTAACGCTAGATAAGAGGCCCACTTTTTATCGTACACGGTTTGCTAATGAGCACGCCGTCCACTTAGGATAGTAAGTGGTCATAGTAAGTGGTCACTGCCCCCCATGAACATTAGTAATTATCCCCACGGACGATTGAATTGTACCTGAGGTTGATCAGTTTGATCACATATACGTTGCTATCCATGAGGACTAAGATGTTCGCCTCGTGTGTACGTAAGTGTAAGTATACCTGATGAAAAACCTATAACCGTCGCTTATAAAAATTGCAACACCAGAGGCCTCACCTTCATATTATTTTACGACGATACTATTAGAAGTATTCGCCGTGTAGGAGATTAAAACAATTTAGTCTATGTCCAATTATTTCCGTTTTAATCTATTTAAAGTCAGACTATTATTTTAATCAGTTATTCGTTCATCATTATTTATAATGAGATACCTAGTAATTGGTTTTACATTACAGTTTATTCTCAGGTATTTTTCTAAAACTATTATGTTTATTGGGTGCTGTGCGTGTGTGTGAAGTGTGTCATACAAACATAAATAATTACTTTATTTATGTTTGTATGATTTTTGCGTAAGAATATTCATACTATACACAGAATATGAACAAATCTTAGTTAATTTAATAAATAATATTAACGATTAGATTTATGTAATGTATCATTTATTTGTTACAAAATTAAATTATTTTAACGTGTTGACGGAAACACCATATTAGGCACATTTACAGGCAATATTGTATAAAGATAGTTAATAATGTAATAATTTTTGATTTAAATTTAAATCGAAGAACTTATATTAAATATAAATAACACACTTAAAATAGGTAAATACATAAGAAAATATAATATTACTAAGTACCATATTATACATTATTTTATAAATTAAATCTTGCATGTTTGAGAAAGCAGTTGAAATGGTAAATTTAATTAGTAATATTTTCTTTGTAGAATACACTAATCAATAGAATACTATATCGTTAATACAGTTTTATGATAGAAAAAAAGGAAATTGTAAAGGAACCGGTTACTGATTTCCGTTTATAGAAAATGCTTAAATAGTAAATGATGAGTAACTTTATTAAGACAAATATAACTCTTTACACAAAGAAATCAAGAAATCGAATGCGAATTTGTATGTATTTGTATCGCTAAACTTCTAGCTGGTGCATGTTTTTATTACGCTACCTAGAAATCGAGTCATTAAAAAGTATAAAAATGGCTGAACGGATTTGGATGAATTTTGGCACACGATTATTTTATAAACTATTAATACAACATACTTTTCTCTCAGGTTAACGCTGCAGTCACAAAGGAAGTCACAGACAGAAGCTTCTCCTATACCTTTATATATACCACATCCCTATATCCGCATATACTCTCCATCCTGATTACGATAGTACTGGAACGGCTCATGCGTATGAGTCTCACACCTCTTCTTGATGACACCCTCGTCGTTGACCACCAGGAACGCGTTGCAGGACTGGGAGTAGTGTCTGGAGCACTTCCAACGGAAGCCCATCTTCATCTGATAGTGTCTGGTGTAGGTGAAGTTTTGCGACATTATAAACGTTTTACCGTTCACTGTACGGATAAAATGAGCTGGAAATATATCAACAGTTGCATACATATTCAAATTATTAATACAACTACAAATTATTAATACAAGTGTATTAAGTATTAACATTAATGAATTTGCAAAAATATTGTGTCTGAAAGAACCTAATGAGAATTAATTTTCATTTTACGACGATACTATTAGAAGTAATTTTGTAAAAAAAATCTTTAAAATTTTAATAATAATTTTGATAAAATACCAGTGAAAATTTAATTATTTTTTTACCAGATATATTGTATAATAAATCTACAAGTATGTTTCTATATTGTACAAAACTATTTCAGTATAATGCAAAAAATATGTAAAAAAAGAATACTTACGTTGGTGAAATATAAAATTTGACTCTGACTCTAAAATAAAGAATATCAATGTAGTAATAGTAATAGTGTAGTAGTGTATTGCTTAAAATAAATAAAAAACAAATTTACTGACATTTCTAATTATGTTTATATTTAGTATTAAGGAAAACAATGAGACTTAGGGGTACATATTTTATAAAAGCTATACGTCAGTTAACAGATTACTTTTGAAACAGATCACAATTTGGAAAATATCGAAGAGTAAAATTTGGCACGAGAGAAAATTAATTATTAAAAAATATACATACTAGAATTTATAATATTAAGTGAGTCTTTATAAAAGAAGTAAAAATCACTACGTAATTTTGTAAACTATAAAATCATTGAAGCTTATAAATATAGATACTCATTTTGAGCTCTTTTTATATGAATCGGATGAGACACAATCATATAAATATCATTAATAACATATACAATTTTGTATTTTATGTCAGGCAGAAAAACAGGTATCGCAATACCTGTCACGCCAGAGTATTTATTTAAATAGAGCTTATAAGTGTTTATTAAAATTGAGCATCTACTTATAAAGAAATTATACACTAATTGTGCACTAAATTATACTTGATGGTTTTCGTACATATATTTGGAATATAATACAAACAATTAAGACGTTAAAAACAATCATGATCAGATTATTAACCGGAATAATGAGAAGACACCATAAAAGTTTACAATCATGACATCGTGCTAACAAAAGTGAGTACGCCGTAGATTAACAGTAACATATACGTTTATTATTAAGTATGCTGGTCTAAATATGCCGATGACAAATTATATCATACGGACACGATTAAGTCGATTAGCTACTGCTAACGCCATCTATTGGCAGACTGTGTAAACATGTAAACAATGTGTTCGATAAAAGTTAATTTTGGGTTACATGTTTTTAGATATACCAAATGCCATCAAAGCACAGCATACATATTTTAACATTATCTTTATAATTTCCCACATAATATTCGCACTATAAATATCAGTGACAATGATGACTTCACATAAAAAATACTTGAACATTCAGAGACCAGATTATCTACATCCAATATGATCCATAGGCCAAATACGACAATTAAAAATTAAGTTTTACCAATAACACCAATAGCTATCTATGGGTCTTTTATTTCATAGGAAACAAATTAAGTCGCTATTTCTACTACAATACATTTATGGAATGAAGTAAAGGAAAGCTATAACATCACATATCCATAACTTAGAAATAAAGTCTACAATTGATAAATTTAGTTCACTAGAATAAATAATTCTTATGACGAGAAGACCTTTTTTATATCATAATGCATAATATATTTTAATCCAATTATTACTTGGCCACTATGTGACAACAATAATTTTATTCAAAAATTACAATTCTCGCTAAATAAATTTTATTATCAAACTGGAATATAGAAGACTACCTTAAATAATAATTTATTTATACAAGCTAAGTACATACACATTTCCTATTTTACTATTGACTCGCTAAATTGTCTAAGTTACAAATATTGGCCACAAGAAATCATCATTTTAAGTAATTTCACAGCTCTATCCATTATACTAAAACAAAACGCTAACGTACCTATGAATACAAGATAAATTTGATTTATTTTAAAGCATTTTACAATAATATAATTATAATGCAGGATATATTTACATAAGTAACAGCCATAGAATTAAAAACGTCTATGGAGATCTATCCATTATATTTTTTGGATAATTAAACTTACTTCTCGAGCCATCACATTTATAAATATTGATCATAAAGAATAAAAGCATATTGAAAGAATAAGCATACTTTTTGAGACATACAATAAACTTTTTTTTGTTTCGATATCTTCATCCAATGTAAAGAATTTAAGTACATCTGCCACAGTTTATAAACACAACATCAAATTTTTGCAATAGAAAAAAGAACCAATTATACATGGACATTTAAATGATTAAAGATTCTGCGCACAGTCTTCAATTTGTTGTTATTGTATCAGAATAAAAAGTAGAAAATATAGATAACTCAACACAATTTACTGAAAGTCATCATGTTAAGAATTAATTAAGTATGGATCTGTCCCAATTCTGAGCGTGAGTATGACCCTACGACTGGAAACACCTAAAGCAAACCACCCAAATGAAATATTGAAGTGGTATATAACGCATAAGGTTAAAAAAATATTGATGAATCATTCAAGGATAGGTTACATAATATAAAAAACTTCATTTCACATCTATTTAAGATTTTCTTTTATCAAAATTAATTTTGGTTCCATATTTTTTAATGCTCGTAACATGAGATGTAACAGATGTGATGACTGGCGAGAAGAAGTTTTTTTGGCATCAGTCATTAAAGTTATACTTGGTGTAATTGTCAGCATGATTGTGGAATCCCCTGTGTTTCAGATATTTGCCCTCGACTGTGGTCTGTACGCAGCTGTTGCACCCAGTCCTCTTGCGGTCCCTGCACGTCCAGTTGATAGTGTTCTGGTACCTATTGTTGATCCAATACTTGTTGTCTTTGTATATGAGGACCATGCTGCCAGAACGATGTGACGGCAAGTAATATATACCTGTAACACAACCTCGTGTTAATACCTCATATTTTACCTCAAAAATCTTAACAGACATCTACACATCATGCATGTTAATCGTTAAAAGTAAATTAAAATTAACATCACACATAAATTCTTTTATTAAAATTAGTTGTGGAAAAGAAATAAAAAAATCATCCCTTTATTTTCATTATACAAATATCTGGGTATTCCACAAAAAAGACATGTAACTCTGTCATCAGAATACTGTATTCTAAAACCGTCACAAAACGTAGACATCTCTCTAATAATTTACAGGCGTACCAAAGACACGTGAAAAAAATCACTAAGTACTTTACAATTAACATTATTATGTACATCACATGATTCAGAAAAATAAAAATGTATAACTATAACATTAAAAAGTAGTAACAACTATACTTATGGCTAAAACCTAAATTAATATCTATAATAGTCATTTATTGAGTGATAGGCGATTTACAAAATCTTTTTCTCTTATATATCTTCCATCGTGGCATTGGCGGAGGCGTGGTGGGTCGTGGATATGTCGACCTCTGAATATTGATATGTAGTCCCTGCCATCGGCCCCCTTGTAAGTGATGACATCAGCTCTGCAGCCATGAACATCTCTCGAAGAGCAGTACCACTGCTTTTTACCGTGAGCCTGATGATTCTTCATGTAGAACGTAAAACCGTTCAGTAGGAGGAGACCAGCGCCCGTCCTCCCTGGTATGAATAGCGCTGGAACTGTAGGCATAACCAGATTACCTTAGGTGTTACACAGGGAAATAAAACACAGTAAAGTACAAATGATATATTTGTCATATAAAATAAAACCATCCACAAAAGGCATGTTTTCTCAAAAATACCATTAAGAAAACATGTAATTTATTTATTGACGATTATCAGGATTTGTACATGGGAAATGGGAAAAGGTAGGTAAATAAAAAGGCCAACACAGTAAAATTTATTTAATTCCTCCTTTCATTTGGGTGGGAGTCAGGGGTTTTTATTTATTTTAATAAAAAAATCCAAACACTTTTTATTGATTATGTACCTAGATAAAATAATAAACAGAAAAAAAATTACAACAAAAAATATTCAATTAATATTCGTCAAAATAAGTACAATAAAATTTAAAGTTTTCATATAAAACTTTAAAATGTAATGGCACCATGGTTTCAAAAAATTAAAACTAATAAAAAATAAGAAAGGATTTCCAAAAAAGACAGACAGGCACAGTTCCCAAATTACTTAAAAATAACTTACTTCTTACTTACTAATGAGCTGTTCTGTGCAACAATAAAAAATAGTATAGTTGGACATTCAACTTTTGTTTATTCATCACTCACTTTTGTTTATTCACTTCATTGTTCCACTTTCCAAAACAAACTCAAAAAAAATGGAAAGCTTATAAAGCTTTTTAATTTTAATATGTACCAAAGATCTTCTACATGTATTATAGAACATGTGATGAATTTTAATGCAAAATGGAAAGGGTAAGTGAGAATCCCACATTACATATAATTTATGTAGTAGAAGCATCATGATGTTAAATGGTCAGTGACCATTGATGACCATGACATAGACCTTGACATGATAATGTGTGTTAAATATCAAGGTCAACCTGATTATTGCTACCCTTCATAATGATGTTTATCACTCTAAGGGATTCTTTAGCATAATAACCACAGTAATTATTTTTATTACCTGTTCTTCTGCTGCTGACATAACAATTAAGGAATTGTCAAAGTAATAACTGGGAATCGAACCAATGGATTTGATTAACTAAATGTAGTTGACATTTTCATATGTAGATATATAGCCTACTAAATAAAATTTGAGGATCACTCTCTTCAAGTTACTTTCCTCACAAGTTTGTTAGTACAGACTTATTTAATCAGGAGTCGAACCTGTGTAATAATGGCTCATAGTAATATTTTGCAAATATACCGGGGCCAAATCGTCAGATCAAATTAAACAGGAGTCGAACCTGTGTAGGAGCTCATCACAGCAAAATTATATAAATAAACAGGAGTCGTACCTGTGTAGCAGCTCATCACAGCAAAATTATATAAATAAACAGGAGTCGAACATGTGTAGTAGCTCAGCACAGCAAAATTATATAAGTATACAGGAGTCGAACCTGTGTAGTAGCTGGTCACAGTAAAATTATAAAAGTATACAGGAGTCGAACCTGTGTAGTAGCTGGTTACAGTAAAATTATATAAATAAACAGGAGTTGAACATGTGTAGTAGCTCGTCACTGCAAAATTATATAAATATACAGGAGTCGAACCTGTGTAGTAGCTGGTCACAGTAAAATTATAAAAGTATACAGGAGTCGAACCTGTGTAGTA
>DWNR01000905.1:0-17101 GCA_018250455.1 Polygonus leo | reverse complement strand
CGCCTCATGTATAAGTGTAGTCGGCAAACACGCCTCTCCTAACCGAAACACACGGAGGATTATGAGGCCGATCGAACTACACGAGTTCTACCACCTGGCTGTTCTTCTACTCTACCCAGTTCTGTTCGTTAAAAAATATCCTCATTAAAATTTATCTTAAAAAAAACGAATAAAAATAATAATATTATATACATTGTCCACTTATTTTTAACATGAATGACTGAAACAACTTTGACTGCGATAATATTATGATTATAAATCCCACTTTGTAAATCAGATGCCTGCAAGTTACCGAAGGTGAAGGGCGCCTGCCACGACCGCCAAGTCCGCTGGTACTACGATTCAGTTCGGGAGCAGTGCGGACAGTTTGAATTCGGTGGTTGCCTTGGAAATGCCAACAACTTCGAAAGCAGAGAGCTTTGTCAGAAGCAGTGTGAACCTGCCACGACTGAGAGTAAGATATTACATTTGTTTTGGTCCTTCGAGCTCGATTCAATCTAGTTTACTTATGACGCATTGTTAATATGTTTAACTGTCGTTACTAAATACCGTTAAAATGCCGTTTAAATTAATGTAACTTTGCTAATTTGGTTGACTGCACATCGTAATTTATAATAATAAAAATCCTGTGTTACGTTGTTCAAAGTTTAATTTCGAAAGTACATTACCGATTATAATGAAAATTTACGATATGATACGTTTGGTATGGTGAAGGCGATGTTGTCGAAATTTAATTTAAAACGACATTTATCCGGACACACTAATTTAATTAATTCAAATTTGATGTTAAATTAATTATTTCGATAAAAATAAAACGTAGCTAATACACAGATAAATATTTCTATTCAGACCAATGAAATCTATTAACTCGACAACTGTTCCTGACAACTGGAAAATACGCATACGTATATATATAAAGTACGCAATACGTATATAATAATGTAACTATACAGACTAATAATAGCAAGTAAATAATAAAAAAAACAAATACCAATAACAACAACCACGCACAGACCAATGCAGCTTGCCGGCGGAGCGCGGGCCGTGCGCGGGCAACTTCCGGCGCTGGGCGTACAGCGCGCGCGCGGGCCGCTGCGAGCAGTTCGTGTGGGGCGGCTGCGGCGGCAACAACAACCGCTTCGCCAGCGAGCCCGCCTGCCTGCAGCGCTGCAACCCGCCCGGCGTGCAGAAACGTGAGTCGCTGCGACGATACTTAATATAGTAGTAAGACTATAGTATACTGTATACCCGCCCGGCGTGGTAAAACGTGAGTTAGGAAGATATGACTATAATTTATCGTAATATGTTGCGTATTGAGTCGCCCGGCGTGCAGAAACGTGAGTCGTTTGGCGGATACTCCTTAGTATGACTGTAATAACATGACTATATCGATAAACATTGCTAAAAGTGTACACTAATTGTACAGTTTTCTTTAGCACACTACATGCAGAAACGTGAGTCGCTAGGAAGATGCTTCTCAGTTTGACTATAGTGAATGATACCATAACCGTAGTAATATATTATGTATTTCACTTGGAGTGTATACTTATTGCACAGTTTTCTTTAAAGCCTTTCGTGCAGAAATGTGAAAGGACAGTTGTTGTAGTATTCTTCAGTAAGATTGAAATTAACTCGATAAAACGGAAACTCCTGATATAATATTATATCCGGTGTGTCGGAGTAAGAAAAATATATAATACTATTGTAGTAAAAACTTGAAAAATATCTTTTACTTTAGTAATGAAACTTTTTTGCAAAAGCTTAGTTTCTTATGGCTTCCCGATTTCCGCTCAAGTACACGTTTTTTTACGAGTTAAGTTATTTTATCATAATAAATATAGCCACTGGGTCTATAGTCGGCTTTCTCAACGCGAATGTGTGCCTTTTTATTTTTATATTACTACTACTGTTACTACTGTAACTAGTCAAGCAGGTAAATATTAAACGTATGTATGTTTGTGTATTCGCATGTGTATTTACTTTTGGGATTTCTGGGATTTGCTTGGTGGTGGGGTTTGGAGCTAAAGTACATAACTTAAAGTAGACGCTTTAACTAACGTGTACCTTATAGATTTACACTGATACTTTTCTATTCTACTTTCTCGTAACACTGTTTAGTTGTGTTTGTTCTTCTTTCTTTAGTATCTAATCTAATCTAATTTTCATTGTCATGGTCTCAAGACAATTTATAGTGACGATTGCAAGTAATTAGGTAACGAGTATAATACATGTACGTATACGATATAAATCAACTCATGTCGATACAACCATAAAACCAGCGACTAGCTTCAGTTGTTTTGGTTAACGACTTAACTTGCAAAGTTCCGATGTTTAGATAAATAAAAAAGATATAACGTTGATTACACTTAGGGATTATCCAGGAGTTTAATTTTCCTGATAATGCTGATTACCTGATGCAAGAGAATTAAACATACGCACATGTGTTTAGCATGTACAATATCAAAAATTGTATTCACTATAAACCGTCTTGCGATCAAACGACACTGCTAATCCTTGTACGCTAACCGCACCACCGACCGCAGCGGAATGCTCGCTGGCGCAAGAGAGCGGCAACTGCACGGACAAGCTGGCGCTGTGGGCCTTCAGCGCGGTGGAGAACCGCTGCGTGCCCTTCTACTACAGCGGCTGCGGCGGCAACGATAACAGGTTCGGCTCTGAGGCTGACTGTGCGATGAACTGCCCTAGTTCTTATGGTAAGTTGGGTCTATCGGATCTTTCAGATAAGTAGGGAAGACGAAAATTCAAGAACTTGAAAAATCCGTGGGGTCAGAACATGAAAATACCGACAACGACAAAAAATAAGAGGTTCCTGGACAAAACATATTTATATTTGACAAATCCGAAAAGTTGTGTCAACATAAGAGAATATTTTATCACAATATCAGTCATATTGACCTCACGCGGAAAGTGTCATATACATATTATTTAAGTTACAGCAGCCTGCGAAAATCTAGTCGGTTTGTATTATTTTGTAATTAATTAACGATAAAATACTAATCGGTGTTGGAAATTAAAAAGGGTGTATTGCTTGTGAATGTTGTCTTGGTAATCTATTGTTGCATGTTTTAATATTAACTTAATATTGTATGCAATTTTCAGCCTGGAACTGTTTAAGACAAATACATCTTCCAATTTGTTAACTTCAATCTATAACTTAACTTGAAATTATTCGTTCTAATACTAATATATATTGTAAAAAAATGTAAAAATAATCGAAACATATATTGCAGAATATCGTTAAATACAATTTTACAACAAAAATAGCGTAGACTTTCAAATTAACTGCACCATAATTGTGCCAGATTGACATACCAGTGTTATGACTGTGTATTGCGTTCACAGCGCAAGAGACGTGCGCGCTGCCGGCGCAGACGGGCGACTGCGCGGACTACACGCTGCGCTGGTACTTCGACACCAGCGAGGGCAGGTGAGATATGAGACTGTCTGTGGCACAATTCAATGATTTGTTTGCACTGGATACGATAATATGAATGCTTTCTTAGTCGGCATAAAATATGAATATTTTACTTGTCGATAGTCAAAAATAAGTTGTTTTTCAGGTAGTTATTAATAATTAACATGAAAAAAGTGTTTAAAACCTTCAAAACTGAATTTTTAAACTAGTTTTTATATTGCAACACGACAGAATTCATTATTGCGCAAATATCGCCCCAGACCCAGACTGACATTTCATGATCAAATTGATCGTGTGCTGTCTGAAGGAGGTGTCAAGAGTCTCCGAAATCGGCGTGTTTGTATGAGGAGAGTTATGAAAGTGGAAGAAGCTAGGCAAGGATGTCAGAACCGTGCCATTTGGCACTCGATACTCTCTGCCTACCCCGTTAGGGATTTGGCATGAAGATATGTATGTATGTATGTACAAACCATGTACAGATTTTACAATCTTTCAAAATTAAATGCCTAACATAAATTAATTAATGTATTTATGTCCATTATAGTTGTCGTCAATTCTACTACGGCGGTTGCGGAGGAAACGAAAACAACTTTATGACTGAGCAACAATGTCGGGGCATGTGTATCGAACAGCCGTCCACCACCACCACCACTACTACCACTACCACCACCAGCACAACTACAACAACCATAGCACCACCTGGAGGCATGGGTGATTATTTAAATTTGTGATGATTCTAACTATGCCTAAATGATCCGTTACTGATTTACTCTAACCAATGATATTTTATAATTTTGTTGACAGACATTCATTTTAATAATAACAAATATTTTTAACGTATTCACGTGTTTTAAGAAATTTCATGTTGCTTATTTATTTTTCTGCCGACATTTTTTTTGTGTTTTCACTAATTTTTCAAATTACTTTGAAATAAAGGGACATTACACGCGTCTATTGCACAAGGACCTTTTCTCGCAATTTTGACTTATTTCTTCACTTTTGTAACATACCTCTACTAACATATATCACTGACTCTATAAGTCCCGTTAATCACTAAACTGTCCCCCAGACGTGTGCTACCTGGACGTGGACGAGGGCCCGTGCACGGAGTACGAGCTGCGGTACGCGTACGACGCCACGCGCGGCGACTGCGTGCCCTTCAAGTACGGCGGCTGCGGCGGCAACCGGAACAACTTCCTCGACGTCAACACGTGCCGGTACTACTGCTCCAGCTCGCAGAGTGAGTTGTTCTTACTTTTATACTCAAGCTTGTAACTTTGTATTTTCTTAGCAAAATCTAATATTTCTCTAAGAAAATAAAAACTTACTTTCAAATATGTGGACGGTAATGACCACTTCCAAGCTTATTATAACCATTTTGCCACGCCAATTGGACAAATTGAGTTAGAGGGTATGTTCACTACACATCCCAGCACCTCACAGTCTAGACGTGCCAGCGCTGCTGAGGTTTTAATAAGTCACCTTCCTTTCCTTCCTTTCCTTTATAACTAGATCACTCTCTCAAGACATCGAACATCTTTACAATAAATACTAATAATTGCCAATTAATTAAAAAGTTGGTGTTAATGATTGATTATTAATTTCTTTCCAGCGTGGTCTCAAATTGTTGTGTGCCCGACATGTCTGTACCTACTTAATTTATCGATTTTAAAGAAATTTCTGACGCAACAGATGATGCTGTCATCGAGATTTTTATTAACGCACGTCCGTCCCGATCATAATGTTCATGAATTAAATGTTGATTAATCTTTTCTAGCTGTTTGTCAACTGCCACCAACGGCTGGTCCATGTGACCGCTGGACACTGAAATGGTTCTACAACAGCTCCACCGACAGTTGCCAACAGTTCCAGTACGGCGGCTGCGAAGGCAATGACAATCGGTAAAATATTACTTTTTACTTCGTATTTCATTTATTCCGCTACTTCGGCATAAAACTAATATGCCGAATTATATTAAGGTTTTCAAAGGGAGTCAACGGGATTGTATTACTTTGACTCCGCTATCCGTCCGTCCCTCAGAGCATTTGTTTCTCTATCCGTCTATTACAGGGCTTTCTATATCTCTTTCCACTTCCACTTCAATTCCACTATTCGTACACATACACCCGCCGTCTCGACAGTCATGATTATCAATCCATCTGATGATCATGACTGTCAAGACGGAGCTGAACGCTCATTCGCTGCTGAAATTTTGAACAGTTTTGGCAGATTATTTGCTTTAACCTGGTGTATTTTGTTTAGTTTCGAGTCACTGGAAGATTGCGAGTACCAATGCGTGCTGCAGGTGGCTACGCCCGCCGCCACCACCACCACAACAACAACAATGGTCGCTCCGGTAAACAATTTTTATATTTACGACATTTCTTTTTGCCACAATTCTGTACTACTGTTCTGGGGCTTTCTCACTATTAGGCTGCACTTCATACACCATGATGATGCACCAATTCGAATTAAAGGAAGAATACACGAGTACTAACTCTTATATTGATCCACAAAGCATTCTCTGGATCTATTGGTTGTGTTTCGCATCACCCTTAAGACATCCGAAGTAAGGTAAGGGCTGTGATCTCTCTCCTACGACTTTTTCGAATCATGGAAGCGTACATGAAAGTTTGATACGAGCGATCACATTATCCACATTTACTAGACCCTCGGATTCGTTCAGAGTTCGGATTTTAACAAGCTGAATCTATGAAATATTTTATCGTCGATGCCAAAGTAAATACTGCATAACAACTTTTGCAGGGCGTTTGCTAGTTAGCTGGCGTCATTTACTGGCTTTTATAGGTAGAACCCATACTTGTTTGAACTTGGAAGTATATAATTCTTTAATTTATTTCTGTCTTTAACAGAAGAGTTCCTCTAGTCTCTGGTTCTCTCCCATTCACTGATAGAAGCTTTGTAACTTATATCTATTGTATTCCATCCAGTCGTCGAGCATCTCCCCGCAGTGCCAAGTGCCGCCGACGCTGGAGGAGTGCGTGTCGGCGGGCACGGTGTGGTACCTGGAGGCGGCGCGGCGCGCGTGCGTGGCGCACGACAACGCGGGCGCGGGCGCCGCGTGCCGCCACGTCGGCACCTACGCCTCGCAGGAGGCTTGCGAGCGCGCCTGCGGGACCTTCCGCAACCTTGGTCAGTTGGAGTAATATTCGATTTTTGAAGTGCACTTACATTTGTAATGAATACATTCGTACATCGCAAAATTTTCAAATTCCTTTTTTATTGTGGAACATGGAAAATCTTAATAAATCTACCACAAATATCTGTCAACGGTTTCTCCCCGTCACCAGTTTCAATGAAGAATATATGATATAAGAATGTAGTTCAATTCGTATTTTCTATGATGAATGATATCATAGTAAGACAGTCCGGGTTTAGAAGCTTTTTAAGCGTATAGTTGGTTTAAATGCTAGTATTATAGCCTGGATAGTCAGTCCATTATCTAATACTTAAACCGCACACAAGATCGATCTCAATCTTAAGTTCACTTTATTAATATGGCCCTAAGACACTAAAGGCCGTTTAAATAAAGTGACCTTAAGATTGAGATCGAGCTTGAGTGCGGCTTTCAGTTTATTATCTAGTACTAAACCCACACTCAAGATCAATCTCAATCTTGAGTAAACTTTATTACTATGGCCTTAAGACACTAAATACGCGTCCTCGTGTCCCCAGACGTGTGCCGCTACCCGCTGGACCCGGGCCCGTGCCAGCAGGTGCAGGACAAGGTGTACTACAACGAGGCGTCGGGCCGCTGCGAGCCCTTCCAGTACGGCGGCTGCCTCGGTGGACCCAACCGCTTCTCCAGCGTGCAGGAGTGCGAGGACGTGTGCAAGCCGCAGACTGGTGAGTGACAACTGTGTCTACGCGAGGGTTGCTGCGAACAAGTTAATACAAGGCTTGGAAGGACGAGCAATTGTGCGAACCCGAGACTGGTGAATGTGAGGAAGTTTGCAAACCTGAGGCTAATAGATAGTGTGGAATAAAGAAGTTTTTAAGCGCGAGTAATTGTAACTCGCGAGTAATGCTAACTGGTGGGTAGGCAAGTAAAGCAACAGGTGAAGAAGTCTATACAAATCTATTAAGTACGAGGAAATTTGTATGGCTGATGAGGACTAGCAAGTTGTCTAACCCGAGGCTGATAGTGCGAATAATACATGACAGTATAATAATATAACCATGAATCTAATGCGCGTAACATATTGTCAAAATATGAGCTTTTTGACTGAGTGCATGATAATGTTCAAGCATGGAGCTATTGAGTGCAAGCAAATGTAAAAGACCGAAGCTGGATAGAAATACAAATTTGAAAAACCCGATTCTGATGAGTGCGAGGAAGATAGTCCGCAAACCCAAAAGTTAAATTGTTAAATTCATATGCTCTACTCTCCGATACTCTCTCTATTTTTCATTAGATTTGTGGTTGGCATATGTTGATAATTACTGGAAATTTAAACTTTACTGCTACACATCCCCTTTGCTATCTGCTCCAACATACTACATCAACATTAAATGCATTGTACAATACAAAGCATCATATGTAAACCTTTCGTAACCCTCTGTTCACGTTGCTCGGCAGACCCGTGCAAGCAGAGCCCGGAGCCCGGCAACTGCATCGAGTACTACGTGATGTGGTACTACGATGAGGAGCGCGACGACTGCGGACAGTTCGCCTACACCGGCTGCGGCGGCAACGACAACAGGTAACAAGAGCGGAGAATATTTTACACTATAAAACAGCGAGATTTAGATAATTATAAGTGCGGGCAGGATACGCACACCAAAGGCCATAGTAGTACGTATTCTGCAAAAATTCAAGAGTCTACTTATAACGGTTGAATAGATAAAGTCCTGTGATAAACAGGCAGACGAATAGGGATATTACGTGGATAGAATTAAAAGAACAACTAATGTATCACTTAAGTACGAACTTAAAAAGCAAATAACATTAAGGAACAAGAATAAGTGGTGTTTATTATCATTCCTATTTCTTATTCTAATTAGTTTTTTGGGGCTTAAATCAGTCACTGAAAGTTGTCAATTATACCTAGTTGTACCCATGTAGCATTTCAGAATTACCAAAAAAATATTATTACTACTATACGTCTTTATTATTTCGTCTAACATTGGTGGGTACCGATACCATCACGACTTAAATATGAAGTAGATATTTGAAACACTGTTCCATTTGGTCAGGTTCGAAACCCAAGCAGAGTGCCTGGGCACGTGCAAGCCGCGCGCCAGCAGCGCCGCGCCGCTCACCACCACCCTCGCGCCCGTCACCACCACCGTCGCTGCTCCCGTCATACAGGTATCCTACACGTGTATCTGATGGTAGAACTCACGTAGTTCGACCAAGGATGTATCCTCATAATCCTCTATAAACCAACTCATTTGTTTCGGTTTGGAAATGTGATTGGCGGTTACTTACAAACGAGCTAAACATCTTAGTCCTGCATCAGTGGTCAACCTCAGGTACGATTCAGTCGAACTTGAGACAGATTACTAATATCATAATCAGCTGGGCTGCATATCCATTACGTAACTTTATAACATAAAAACGTACGATTAGAATATTCGAATTCGAAGATCCTTTCCGAATTATGACGTTCCTTCCAAATCAAACGGAAAAGTGGCGGTCCAGAAAGGTTAATTTTGTGCCGCCACTTTAGATTGATTATGTAAAAATGAATTTCCTCCTGATCTGCACTATCACATGAGAATCAAAAACAAGTTCTTTGGCGTTGCAAATATCCATAGACGACGTTAACCCCTTTGCATCATGCTTGTCCGCATTGTTATTACAATGCAACATTTTAATTAATTTACTTATTTTCATATTAGAGATACTTATCTTAAATTCTTTATCAAGGTAAAATAAAGGATATTTCCTTGTCCTCTTGAAATCCAAACTACTACTATAAAATAATAAGACTCACGTTTCTAAAAATCATGTAGGGTCACGAGGAGTGCCGTACCCCGGCGTCGCTGGAGCCGTGCGGAGAAGCCAACACGACGTACTACTACGACTCGCGGACCGGCGCGTGCCTGCGCGGCGACTTCGGGAACTGCAACTATCTCAGCACCTACAAGACTGAAGAGGCGTGCGAGAGGCAATGTGGTGCCTTTAGAGGATTGGGTAATTCTAAAACTTGCTTTCGATGATTTGAGATTTCTTTAGTTTTAATTAAACTCGAAAGTACAGAAACAATCCAATGGGAGAATAAATGAAAGGTGAAAGGGAATACCGCGTTCTGCAGGGTAGAATAACGATATTTTGACCTATGATATGGGAAACCACATTCTCATAATGTTCTGCAAATCCAATCTTGTGTTTCTGTTGGTTACCGAACACATGGAAACACATCAACATTTTTTGCCAAGTGATAGGACTTGTGAAGTTCGAACGGCTGTTGGTCTTTGAGGCGATGTGTCCATCCCATTGCAACTACACCCTAAACTGATCTCAGCTTCTAGTTCTGAGATTCGTTTATGGATTTCATCAATGCGCATTCTCTCGCGTAGATAAATACAAAGCATCGTTTTCTATAGCACGCTGAGTAGCCCAGAGCTACCTTATGTTCTACGGTTACGGTTATGTTCTACGGTAAATATCCACATCTCGCCATCATTTCACTTTAACTCACGTAACTCGAATAATTCGATATCAAAACTCTAAGGAATTTCGAACAGGAAGATCGAACTGTACGAGGAACTTCCCACTCAAACGTATCCGTTTGGAACCAAAAATTACCAAGCACTTAATCCCCAGACGTGTGCCGCGCCGTGCTGGACCCGGGCCCGTGCGTGTACTCGGTAGCCAAGGTGTACTGGGACGCGGCGTCGGGCCGCTGCCTCAACTTCACGTTCGGCGGCTGCGGCGGCGGGCCCAACCGCTTCTCCACGCACGAGGAGTGCGAGGACGTCTGCGGCAGATACAGGCCAGGTATGTTCCGTGTGCGAGTGTGCCAGAACCGTGCCGTTTGACACTCGATAGTCTCTGCCTACCCCGTCAGGGATTTGGCGTGAAGATGTGTGTGTGTATTTTCCGTACCTATAGCAGGCGACAGGTTGTACCTGAATCTGTGAATGGTATCAACGCCACGTCCATTTCCACCGCTGTCATTTGTTTATAAGTATTTTTTTAACTTTCTTTTTGACAGGTCAGGTTAGGTTAGTTTTAGACGGGTGGTGTGTTTTCGGTTACATTTGCGCAAGAGCATCTAAGTCCAAGACAAGAAACAACACATTTGCGACCGACATTGATGTGGTATTATTTTTATAGTTCTGTCCCGAGTTTTGTCACAGATATCAAGGGCTACAGTGACCAATTTTTATCAGAAAGGCTGCTAATTTAGTTATTCGACTAAGGCACATGAAACGCTCCTAGCTTTGGATCAAAAATGCCTGCTAATTTCAATTTTACCTACATGTTGATAGTCCTAACTGATATGGAAAGCCTCCCAAGCAATCTGGCTTACTGCACCTTAATACCAGAAATATCAGTGCTAAATGTGGCTCCAAAGTGGAAAGTATTTCGACGATAACGCATTCGTTATCGTCGAAATACTTTATAGTATACCATTGTATACTACATGATAATATATATTTTGTCTCATCGAGCACCTATTTTGAAATATGCAAGTAATGTCTTATTACATATATTGCTGCATACTCTTTTTTAATTCATATTTATTTTTTCAAACAAATACTTAACACCTTCTCATACTAAATATCTTTTCTTGGGGTACTCTTTTCCTTTCCCTACTACACTTAACTCTATTGACCTCAATTTACTTTTACTAATAATTTTATTGCTAAGTGTAGCTGTTTCACAATATTGAATGTGGTTTATTTATATGTTACTAAATTGTTAAAATAAATAGCATAAATGTGAAGTTCTATTACATTCCGTAACTTAATATAACGCTTCAGTAATATGAAACAACTACTCGAGAAATAAATCTAAATCCAAGTAGATGGAATTTAAAAGAAAGAAAAAGTGAAATGGGGTGAGCGTAGAGAGTGAGATCATAGGCTTAGTAAGATGGATAAGTGAAACTATTATTGAAAAGATATTCAATAATAGCAAGTAGGTACATGTTCAATAGCAAATCAAAATTTGAGGACTCAATAGTATTTAAAAATAGAAGTATGGCAGATTGTGACGCGAGAATAGTAAGTAGACCGAATATTAGAATTGGGGTGAGCAAGGCGAACAAGACCCATCGGGCTTTAGTAAATGCAGTGGGCGGTATGGAAATAGCTACTGAAAAGATTGTAGATTGTCTAGTAAACGAGATGAGCTTCGTACCTATATGAATATAGGAATAGGGAGAATAAATGGTCTAATAGTAGTCTAGTAGGTCTAGTAAACGGGGTGAACTTAGTGTGTAATATGTGCATAGTGAGCAGAAGTATGGTAGACTGTATAGTAAGCAGGGAGCGGGAGAATGGTAGATTGTTGAGAAAGCGGGGTAAGCTTAGTGTTTAGTATGAGTTTAGTTAGCGGGAAGATGGCAGGTTGTATAATGAGCAGGATAGTGTTCGGTATAATCTAAGCAAGTGGAAGGATAATAGGTTCCCTAGTAAACGGGATGAGCTAAGCATAGTAAGAGATGGATCGCGTTGTATAGCGGGATGAGCTTAGTGCGCAATATGAGCAGCGAGCGGGAACGCATTGGGTCGGTGAGGTGGTGAGGTGGTGAAGTGGTGCGGTGACGTGGCGGGTAACGGTGGTGCGGTGCAGAGGCGGCGTGCCTGCGGGCGGTGTCGTCGGGCGCGGCGGGCTGCGGCGCGGCGGCGCGGCGCTGGTGGTACGACGCGGCGGCGGCCGACTGCCGCGCCTTCGTGTACCGCGGCTGCGGCGGGAACGACAACAACTTCCGCAGTTACGCCGAGTGCGCGGCGCGCTGCCGACCCGGTACTGCTTGCCGCTGCCCGCTGCCGACACCGCCGCTTGGGCTGAGCCTCGCATCCCCCATTTATATCATGACTTTTGTACGATCGCTATTGACGAGCAACGCGCTACACGTGAATTCCTCGAATGGAATAGAAGGCGTCCATGGTTCGCCATCGTCCCGATCTATATTGAGGTCGCACTATGTATTGGACGTAGAAATGGCGGTTCCGTTCAAATCGCATCGATCCACAAAAATAAAAGACTCGAAATCGATTCAATAAAAATCGATTATTTATCTTTATGGTTATATCGGAACAAAATAAACTTTTGTACCCGACTACGCCAAACAAAAGAGCGTATTGAATTTTTCAACCTAGAAATCAATACAATCATAGTTATAGCCACAATTTTCACAACACAAAAAATAGTTTCCTGATTTCGGATGTCTAAGATAGAATCGTTACCGAATATTGTTTTATTGGCCCCAAAAAATCGATTCATCGATTAGTCGACCTCACTTCGATTAGAAAAAAAATGTACCTATGTTTTGACATTAGCATTAAAGTTATAAATAAGGTTCGCAATTGTTTATTCAGTAAATAAATTAATTATAAATCTTCTAAGAAATCACCAGTCTCTATTATTATTTTCACGTACTTATTTCGAGGCTCGGCTCAAGTTAGTCCGGTTTAAAAAAAACACGCGGTAATCATATATATTCATGTCGTAAAATCGTGTATCGATGTTGTTCTGTACAAATGAAATGATAAAAAAAATGATTGAAGTGAAAAATAAAAAATTGTACAAAGTGAATACATGTTTAGTGTAAGTACGTACATACATGTTGTTGAACTGTGTGAATGTTGTGTTGCACCAATGGTTTAATTTAAAAAGTATATTTTATTGTCTTTGGTTGCATTGTTTCAAGCCAAATCTATGTCGTATTATCGCAAGATATGTACAAAATAAGTGTATGTGTGTCAAAATCGATTATGATTTAGGTTAATCAAACATTGTTCTAACTATTTCACAATCCTTACACTAGTTACACTAATAAATAAATTATTGTTATGGAACTATATACATATGGCTGTAACATTTAAATTATAAACAATTTACTTACAGATATCATAGATAAAAATACTTAGTATGTTTGCATGAAAATAATCTGAATCCGCTGCACCATCCGTTCTGCTTACACGCTTGCCTTTTCTTCTTTCTATTGTTATACCGTGTTATCTAAAGCTAGCGCGTCCATAATATTCACGCTAATACAATTTCTTTACACGGCATGTTCTGATAGAATCAGACATATCATCACAAAAACATATAACAATACATGTCGGTTTCGCGCCAGCTTTAGAAATCAGTTTCATATTTTCACTATGCACTTACCTTTCTCGATTTAGAAACATATTTGTAATATACACCTAAGTTGTCTTTTGAATCTTCTGAAAAATCTAGAAAAATCGGCCATATGTTCAGGTTAAATATTTTTACTTCATAGATTTAAAAGATATCTTATTTTCACCCTTACACCTACCTACCTTTTCTTGTGATTGTTATATCATTGATGTCTCTAATGATCTATCAATTATCTAAAATTTTTAATGCCATTTTGTATATAGGCTTTATGTGTACTGACTGATGTACTGAAAATGTGCACGTATCTGTTATGTACATAAGCTACCAAAAAAAAACGACCAAAAACCCCCTACATTAAAAATATTGTTCAATGAATTGCATCTAAAAGGTAATCTTAAATAGCTATTACAAGTCTAAACACTTTAAAAATTGTCGAATAGTAATGTTTTAAGATGCATTTATGGTACAGGACGAAAAGACAAAATCGATAAATTAAACAATAAAAACATTCTCTTGTAAACAAACCAAACAACAAAAAATCCAAACCGTAAAATCAATCTCCAGCTAACGAAACCTTCACAGAAATCGCAAACTCAGTAGTGGACTGCGAGCGCTACGAGCAGCAATGCGCAACGCTGCGCTGCGGCGTCAACCAGATGCTGTACAACTACACGCAGGACGGCTGCGTGCGCTGCGCCTGCGTGGCCGCGCAGTACTGCGAGCCTCACCGACAACGCTGCGAGACGCTGCGGTGCAACGACGTCGAGAGGACCGTTGATGCCGACAACTGTGAAAGGTAATAGTAGCGACATCGCTGTGAGACGCTGCGGTGCAACGACGTCGAGAGGATCGATGACGTTGATAACTGTGAACGGTAATAGTAGCGGCAACAGACCATGTAGACAATTTTTTTTGGGTTCCCTTACGGTGTCACCACGCTGGCAGAATCGTTGATGCGGACAACTATAAAAGGCAACAATTGCAATAACAGTATGTAGGTACTTAAATGCAGAACGGGATAAAGGCGCCACGCCTGCGCGGCCGCGCAGCACTGCGAGCCGCACCGACAACACTGCGAGACGGTGCGGTGCAACGACGTCGAGAGGACCGTTGACAGCGACAACTGTGAAAGGTAATAAGTAGCGGCAACTGAGCATGTAGGTACTTAGATGTACAACTATACCCTAGACGTGTGCGTGCGCTGCGCCTGCATGGCCGCGCAGCACTGCGAGTCGCATCGAAAACACTGCGAATCTCTGTGGTATAACGACATTGACAGAACCGTTGACACCGACAACTGTGAAAGGTAACATATTTATATAACAACAGATGAACAGGTAGACCATTTTTAGAGCCTCTCGCGGTACAACCACTAATAATTGCAACTCTAAAATCATGTTTTAACGGTCAGATGCTCATGCCGAAGCGTGCCGGGCTGCGAGTACGAGTGCGAGGAGGGCGAGCGCTGCGTGCTCATGCCGTACCAGGACCCCAGCGACAACCGCCGCGCCACCGCCGCCATGTGCAGGAAAAGTATGTGTTGCCATTGTTCATTTTATTATTTATACATATATAAATTGATAAGATGTTATATTTTTATATAATACTAGCTTTTGCTCGCGACTTCGTCCGTGTAGAAGTCGAAAACCCCTTGGGGGTAGAATTTCGAAAAATCCTTTCTTAGTGCTTACTTAGATCATGAAAGGGACCCCTGTACCAAAATTCAAGTTTCTAGGTACAGTAGTTTCGGCTGCACGTTGATATGTCAGTCAGTTAATGAGTTTAGCCTTTTATATATACATATAGATAAATAATATTTAAGCATAACTTGACCAATTTTGTTTGATGACTCGTGACACATTTGCTGAAAACACTGAAAGTTTAGCCGAATACGTCTCCAATGGTTTCTAAAATGTACTATAGAAATTTACGTCGCGTACGGTGTAGATCTGAACCTTTTCTTGGCTTCTTTTTACGCTAGAATATATTCAATGTATTATGAATAGTTAGCGGCGCATCACGTGACACGTTATGTAGCTGAAACTTCGGCGTGCATTCATGAAACGATAATTCAACGACGTTATCCTTTACGTAGTACGCTAAACAAGACGCCACTTATTGCCGATGGTTCGGTTGAACGTGTTTAGTGCCGTGACATCCAAATACTATGAAATACTTAAGTCAGTCGCCGAACTGTCAGTGTCATTTAACAGATGTGTCGTAATACTTTAATAAAACGAAATAAATATAAATTATGTGACGTAAACGATAATAATAGGAGGCTTCTAGAACCCCTCCGAGCTCTAGCTATTATTAGAGGGGAGCCGTTAAATATCTTAAGCAATCAGACTGCTATAGACCTTAATTCACAAACCCCCTCCACGTACAGTAAACAAGGAGGGCTGGTGCCCCTCGGCGGCGTCCAACGCCACGGAGTGCCGGCGCGAGTGCGCGGACGACGCGGACTGCGTGGGCGCGGGCAAGTGCTGCGCGCAGGGCTGCTCGCTGCTGTGCCTGCCGCCCGCCACCACCACCGCCGAGCCCGCCACCACTCTGCCGCCCATCACCACCACTACGTATGTTGGTAAGTTGTCGAATATTACATTTATTGATGAAAAGGAAAAGATGGCTTTTATAAAAATGGCGCGATAAATAATAAATAAATAAACGCATACAATTAATTTACAATGTATTTTACACATAGTTCCTTGAATAACTTTAATTGAACGTTTAATTTTGGATATATTTTTTCAAAGTAAATTCATTATTTGTTATTATAACAAATATAATAGTACGTTTTATATGAAAAATCTAATTTGTACTTTCAAGGCTTTTAGGCGTTTTAGTTCATATTTAAATTTTGAACCAAAATTTGGTTTCTTGTATATGTACTAAAATTATAGAATATGTGTTGTTGTAGCGATCATAGTTAAACATAATATTATATAAAAAATTCAAGTGTTTACCTATTACCGTTCAAGAACACCTTCGACAGACAGACGAATAGACGAACAGACAGCAGTCTAAATAATAGGAGTCCTTTAGCTTAAACTTATGCCATATGTGTGTCAACAGAGGCGCCGCGCGCGCCGGAGCCGGCCGCCGAGTCGCCGCGCGAGGTGGCGGCGGCGGAGGGCGGCACGGCCACGCTGCGCTGCCTCTTCCACGGGAACCCGCCGCCCACCATCACCTGGCGCCGCGGCGAGATCACGGTCAGCGCGCACACACACACACACACACACACACAAACACGGACGCACGCACACATACACCCGCACATGCACACTAAGCGTGTTCGTTATATTATCTATACATATAATAAAACAGTAAAATTCGAGTGTCTGTACATTGAATATATTTACGAAAAACTAATTGGG
>DWNR01000904.1:0-17106 GCA_018250455.1 Polygonus leo | reverse complement strand
GCCCATGGACATCAGTAATCAACCTCAAGTACGATTGAGTCGTACCTAAGTTTGATCACAGATGCGTTGCTACCCCTAAGGACTAAGACGTTCGCCTCGCGTTTAAGTATAGCCGGCAACTCTCCATACCGAAACACAATAATTGCTTCACGGAGGATTATATGATATCTCATTACTCTTTGACATCTATATTTTATATTCAATCAATGTTCACACTAAGACTCAAAAAATGTACATAATAATGCAAAACTACAAGTATATTAAGAATATCCCGACCCATTTCATATATAGAAACAATAAATTTTGAAAACATAATATATGTATTTCCGGATTTTAACTCTTTAGTATTGTTGCTGGAAATCAATGGACTGATGACTATAGGATCCATTTATGATAGTATGATTCTTAGATAATATTAGCGAGTAAGGTAAAAAAATATCGATAATCTAAAGTTAGTAGTTGGTATAGTAGTTTATGTTCATGTAAATTTCTATGTCATCTTCAATCTGCAGTTCGTCCCCTCATACCCATAACTGACGGTGTAAGGTTCGACGGGGGTCCAGCGCAAATTATTCCCCTAAGGGCACCGCGCGTAATCACAGTGATTCGTTAACATGGTTAGACGTGTCGACCTTTACGCATGGGGCGCGATTAGAATGGTCCTAGGTGTAATCAATTTGATTATATTTGTGGCTGTGATGTCGGTCGCTTATGAGATCTCCACTTGCATAAAATTCTATTAAACTCAACATTTTACGACCAATAGATTTTATGTAACTGAAAAATACTATATAACAATGTACAGCTACAAGATAAATATGAATACCCAAACAATTAATTGCACAATAAGAACAAGGTATGCATTTTCACACTTAAACTCTTTAGTAGTCTTGTTTAAAAAATTATAGACCATTAAATTACGATCTTACAATACTAGCTATGGTAAAACAGATAAAAGTAATTGAAGGTAAACCGTATCTACGGGAATAATTTTCTTATGTTTATTGACATTTTATTTCATGACATTTCTATTTCATCCTCGATCTGCAGTTCCTCCCCTCATACCCATAACCGACGGTGTAAGGTTTCACGGGGGTCCAGCGCAAATTATTCCCCTAAGGGCACCGCGCGTAATCACAGTGATTCGTTAACATAGTTAGACGTGTCGACCCTTACGTATGGGGCGCGATTAGAATGGTCCTAGGTAATCAATTTCATTACATTTGTGGCTGTGACGTCATACATTTTGCGATCGCCATCATGTATGATCAGTTTATATTTATAAGCTTATGTTCGTTTGCAAACTCCTATCATTTTCAAAAATTTCCTTTTGTCGCACTGTAATCCAATAATTTTGTCTTTTCTTTATATGAAGATGTTTACTAGATGGTAAGGGGTCATTGTTGGACATATATGTATATCGGTCTTAAAGTTGGATTGAATTCACCTATTTGATCTACTTGAATTGCATTGCTTCTGATTACCGATATCATAAAAGTGTGTGATGTTTGCCATGTGGTAGAACTCCTGTAGGTAATTCGACCGAGGAAGTACCACCTCCACCCTTATAGCTTCCGTGAAGCTATTTATTGTGTTTCGGTTTGGAGAACATCTGAGTCCTCAACTTACTGTGGTCAACCTCAAATACGATTCAATCGTACTCGGGGATGGTTACTAATGTCAACAGGCGGCAGTGACCAGTTACCATCAGGTGGACTGCATGCTCGTTTGCTACCTTTAGACAATAAAAAAATGTTATAATAGTATCGTGAATGCGGGTGAACTCTATCGCCAATAAATAACTGCCGCGCGGTGTAAATACGGAGGTACCGCGGTGGACGACCCGTACACAGACCCTAGGCTACACGCTTAGTGAATCCATTCTGTTAAACCCACACCCAAAACCATATCCATATAACTTACTGTGGGTTTAGTGGCCAGCTCTTTTTCAATGTAATTTATATCGGTGCGGTGGGTGTAATCAATCTGATTACTGTCGGACCCACACTAATCCAGCCCATCGTGGGCTTCGCGTCTGAAATATTTTCGAATCAGCACAATTACATAATGTATGTAGGTAATAATACTAAAGCAAGACATGCAGGAATAAATTAGGTTTGTCTTTATGCTATAGGGATTACGTAGTAATTAATGTAATGTTTACAACATTACATAACATCATGTTTTTATACATAACATCAGCCAAAGAAAGGGCAGTGCGTCAAATTGGCTCCCGTGGTGTTTTCAGCGGCCACTAACAAAACATTAAAATATCAATTCTATATCTATATCTATACATAAAAACAAACAAAATTCTAAATACTTCCCATACTAAAATGAACAGTTTTCTTTAATAGGTTACGTTACGTTATACGACCAGGCCACATTAACTATTGCTTTATAATAACCAACGCTCTTATCGATCAGCTAAGTAAGAAAAATGAAATGGAATTACATAATTTAATAGATCTACCATTGGGATATGGGATATGAGATTATACCTTAAAATTGATTCCATAAAGTTGTAGAGAGCATGTACGAAAATGTACACACAGACAAAGGAGGTTTCCTTTGACCTTTATTAATCAGATATTAAGTAGAAGTACAAATTGTATTCAAAGCATCTAAAAATCAATGTAACCTTTATACGCTCTTACGAAAAAAAACCGACCAAGTGCAAGTCGGACTCGCGCACGAAGGGTTCCGTGCCATAATCTATAGAATATGATGTAACTAAAAATTTATGGTTCCCGTAATTTTTCCTTTATCTGTGCCATACGAGGTTGTTTCGTACCAAATTTCAAGATTCTGAGTTCACGGGAAGTACCCTGTAGGCTTTGATACCCTTGCGAGTTTCAAAAATTTACGGAAATTTGCAGCATAAACGGCTGTATCTTCTTATTGCGTTGGCTTAGAAGTTTGATTTTTTCACAGCTCCAAGGGACAGTAGACTTGAGTATTTGATATAAATTTCAGCTTAATATCTCTACGTGTTCCTGAAAAAAAGGGTCTTGACGGACGGACGGACGGGCAACAACGTGATCCTATAAGAGTTCCGTTTTTTCCTTTCAAGGTATGGAACCCTAAAAATGAGCAATTCATTAGCAAAACTGTTCAATATAAGTCAGTGCTGCCGCGACTGGAATCATAGGCGACATTCCATCTGCAAGCACCGGTTGTATCATTACAGGACGCTACGCGGAAAGTACGTCGCTTAGTGAAATTTGTAGGCACTTTAATATCGATAAAGTTTGTCGATGAAAATCAAAGTACGTACTTTATAGTTTTATAGTAAAGTTCACGTAATTAAGTCTGAATTACACTCGAGATATAGATTAATTATTGCATGTCATTTTCACTTAATATTAATGAAGTTATCACTTATTAATATTTAGTGACCCTCTAACCTAGTGGCCTTTTGAAACAATGCATATAAATCAATATTACACAAGAGAACGATTGTGATTCGAATAGATAACAAATACAAAAAGCAGATATAACTATTTATGCTGTTCTGACTACAAATAATTTTAACATCAAGTAAGATAAACAATATTACAGTGAAGTAGTTGTTATTATTTATTTATATATTATTATCTAACAACAAAAAGATTTTTTATGTTATTAAATATAACTATATATTTTTTTATATTTTCTTTCTCAGTAATTTCAATATAATTTGGCCGTAAAATACAAATGATATTAAATAGAAATAAATATGTAAAAATCAAAGATTTAATAAGAAATAAACGTTTGGCAAGACATTAAATAACAATTTGTCTTAAAGATAATGAATAGTTAAATAATTGAAGGATTTTTTGATTATCATTTTGATTTATCGATAATATCGATATCTGTTATACCTTTTCTCACCCCTACACGTAATAAGGGAGCGCATTGTCGAGACTCGAGCCGAGGTGCTCTCATATTTCTTACATCATTAAGCCGACGCATGTTTTGTACAGACTTACAAAGAATGTATTTTTTATGGATTTTTATGAAATTACGCATACGCTATATATTATAAGGACAGCCATGCGAATCGACTTAAGATTGAGCAAAAGGCATATGGGTACGACCATATTGTAAGACTATTTTCTTTGATACTACACTTATATTTATTAATTGTTTTAATTTAAAAATATATTTTAGGCTTCCGTTTGCAAATGATATGTCCGTACTGTAACTCTTATTTAAAGACGACAACAAGCTAATATGGCTTATCGATTTAGGTTAATATAAAGTAATTTATACCTTAAAAATATTCTTAATAATCCTTAAGGTAGTGTAATTTATGATGTATGACTCCGTCAGTCTGAATAAATACAACCTTGTGAAGATCTCAGTCAGATCCCAGACAATTTTAACGAAAACAAAGTTATCGTTTAAATTTAATAAAATCTTTAATGGCACTTACTCTAAAACATTAAACTTTTTTATATTCTCAACCTCATTAGACCACGCGCACTGTCGTCTAAAGTACCTTTATCATAACGAGAACCTTATGAATAAATTATTATCAACCATAAGTGCTTCCCGTAATCAGGGCAAGCGGGCTCCATAATATCATGAGAGTTATTTTATTAGGATACAAATTACATTTTATGCATGCACTAGATGCGCCATATCTTGTATGATATTTTGCTCTTAGAAGTTATGAAAGTAAAGCATAACTTCTATAAGTTATTCTTTACTTTCATAACTTCTAAGAGCCATGTACCCTATGGTACTTGAGGACTTTTAGAGTTTCGTACTTAAAGGGGAAAATGACCCTGTTTCTAAAATTCTTTTATCCTTCCGAACTAGACATCCCAGACAATTTTATCATAACTAACTCGATCTACTTTAAATATACGAAAGGCATCGATTAAGTTTTATAAAAATCTTTAAAAATTTTATTTAAAACACTTTATTTAAAATATTATTCATTTTTTTTATCCACGTCATTAGGCCATGCATACTGTCGTCAAAAGTACCGTTATCGTTACGAGATTCATATGAATAAATTATTATCAACCATAAGTGCTTCCCGTAATCAGGGTAAGCGAGCTCCATAATGTTATAAGAGTTATTTTATTACAATACAAATTACATTTTATGCATGCATTAGGTGCGCCATATCTTGTATAATATATCATACAAAATAATGTATTACATATGGGGTTCTTGAAGTCTCTTAGAGTTTTGTACTTAAAGGGCACTGTTTCTAATTTACACTGTCCGTCAGTCCGTCCGGGCTAAATCTACATCAGTACTTAGCTGTCAATGAACTACATACTACCACGATTCTTCTCACAAAATACTTTTGCCCCTCCAAAAGGCCTAATGACCCATGTGGCCAAATTTTTCTCCTTCTAAGAGAAGACTTGTCCCCAGCAGTTGGGCTGCCATGGAATGAAGATGATGGTGTTGATGTCTTCATTATGGTTAAAGATATTTATTGACAAAAGAAATATTTTACATTTCACTTAAAAACAACATACAATTTTTGCACTAACATTGATGTAAAATGTCTTCATTTTAAGTATTTATTTACTGCCTTTTGAAGATACAAGGGTATATGTATGTACTCGTACCTATTCAATTTAATATTATTTATATTTACTTACATATATACTTACTTACATTATACATATGTGTTTAAATAAATAGGTACATTATGCATCTCTAAAATGGTCCCTCAATTTAATTTCAGAATTTCATATTATGAATCCATCAAACATTAATTTAATGTAACGCTTTAACACAATATAAAACTAGTTATAGCCGGATTAACTGGTTTTAACCGGTTTATCCGCCGTTAACCGGTTTCGCGTGAACAATCAGAAAGTGCCGTGCACTTGACGCCTCGGAATTAATCTGCACAGTTTGATAGATGCATTAAAACTTTGTATACGTACAAGCTTCACATAATAATAGGCAAACTCACGTACTTTGGTGAAAAATTAATTATACTAGCTGACCCGGTAAACTGGTTACTCCGCCATTCAATTATAAAATCGTTATAAAATGTTAGTTGGTAGTATAAGTCTTAAAATTTAGGATTATAAGTAATTTAATGCCAAATCATGTAAAAAAATGAACAAAAAATAGAAAATACACAGGATACCCTTATTACCTAGGGATGTAAAAAAAGCCTATGACCTATTCTCAGGCAAAAAAAAAATCATAAAAATCCTACGGTTTGGAGAGGCGAGATTGCCAGCTTTACTTACGAAAGAGGCGAATATCTTAGTCTTCAGGGGTAACAACGTATCTGTGATCAACATCAGGTACGATTCAATCGTACTTGGGAATGATTACTAATGTCCATGGGTGGCAATGACCAGTTACCATCAGATGGACTGCATGCTCGTTAGCTACCTTTATGTGGTAGAAAAAAAGAAAATAAAAACAAACTACTCCGGGAAAAATGCACGTAAGTTCTATTACCTACAATAACATTTCATGAAACACAGTGGGGCGCGGAACTTCCTTATGGCTACTTACGCGCTACCCAGCCGCCATTAGTCCTAGAAAAGTGGCCTCGAGCGCCATCGAACGGGCAAAACCTATGGTTTTTGTACTCTTAATTTAGTTACTATGCAGTAAAGGAGAAAGGGAAACTAGTTTGCCATGGCACTTATTTTTTCTATGAATGCCTTATTTTCATGAGGAGTGATCTTGTAGGATCAACATGCTGACAAGACCAGACTTAGTACTCTGGGTTCTGTATAGGATAAAGGTAGGAAACGAAAATGTGGTCGACCTGAAAGTAAGTTGGTGGTAGAACTCGTGTAGTTCGACCGGGGAGTGAAGCAATTTATTGTTTTTTGGTTTGGAGAGGCGTGGTTCCCAGCTATACTTAAACGCTAGGCGAACATCTTTGTCTTTAAGGGTAGTAACGAATCTGTGATCAATCTCAAGTATGATTCGATCGTACTTGGCTATGATTAGTAATGTCCATGGGTGGCAGTGACTAGTTACCATCAGGTGGACTGCATGCTCGTTAGCTACCTTTACGTGATAAAAAAAGAAAATAAAAACAAACTGCTCCGGACAAAATGCACATAAGTTCTATTACCTACAATAACGTTTCATGAAACACAGTGGGGCGCGGAACTTCCTTATGGCTACTTACGCGCTACCCAGCCGCCATTAGTCCTACGAAAGTGGCCTCGAGCGCCATCGAACGGGCAAAACCTATGACTTTTTGTACAGTTAATTTAGTTACGATGCAGTAAAGGATAGAGGGAAACTAGTTTGCTAGCTGACAAGACCAGACTTAGCACTCTGGGTTTTTATAGGACAAGGGTAAGAAACAAAAATGTGGTCAACCTGAAAAAAAGTTGGTGGTAGAACTCGTGTAGTTCGACCGGGGAGATGCCACCGCCACCCTCATAATTCTCCATGAAGCAATTTATTGTGTTTCGGTTTTGAGAGGCGTGGTTGCCGGCTATACTTAAACGCAAGGCGAACATCTTAGTCTTTAAGGGTATCAACGAATCTGTGATCAATCTCAGGTATGATTCAATCGTACTTGGGAATGATTACTAATGTCCATGGGTGGCAGTGACTAGTTACCATCAGGTGGACTGCATGCTCGTTAGCTACCTTTATGTGGTAAAAAAAGAAAATAAAAACAAACTACTCCGGACAAAATGCACATAAGTTCTATTACCTACAATAACATTTCATGAAACACAGTGGGGCGCGGAACTTCCTTATGGCTACTTACGCTACCCAGCCGCCATTAGTCCTACGAAAGTGGCCTCGAGCGCCATCGAATGGGCAAAACCTATGATTTTTTGTACTCTTAATTTAGTTTCTATGCAGTAAAGGATAGAGGGGAACTAGTTTGCCTCGGTACTTATTTTCCCTATGAATGTCTTATTTTCATGAGGATGATCTTGTAGGATCAACATACTTACAAGACCAGACTTAACACTCTGGGTTCTTTATAGGATAAAGGTAGGAAACGAAAATGTGGTCGACCTGAAAGTAAGTTGGTGGTAGAACGCATGTAAATCGACCGGGGAGGTACTAGCGCCACTTCCCAGCTGTACTTAAACGCGAGGCGAACATCTTAGTCCTCAGGGGTAGCAACATGAGTGACTATCGCCGAGTACGATTTAATCGTACTCGGCGATGATCACTCATGTCCACGGGCGGCAGTGACCTCTTACCATCAGGTGCTACCTTAAGACTATAAAAAAAATCCTAAGAACCGTAACCAACCCAAGCACGAATGAACCGTATTACAGATATGCTACTACACCTAAGTCAAGATGTTTAATGGCAACCACCCCAAATACAATAAACAATTCACGAGAATGATTGCAATAAGATGGTATTATCGAAACGCACAGTATAAACGTGTATAAACGTGTGTATATTTATCAGGAAACATAGAGCAAAATAGGATTTTTACAATAAGTTAACATAATGATTTAAAAGTAGAACAATATTAAGTAAAATGGTCTTTCAACTTACTTAGAACAATTACTGCACCACTCGCCGAAAGATAAAGTTCCAACCACATCAATTGGATTTGTGGCGATCCTCAACAGTTCGGTTTGCGCGTTCCTTCTTATCATGCACGTGCAAGATGTGGAATAGCTTTCTCCCGAGCTATTCTCAGAGCGCTATGACATGGGATTCATCAAAGGTGCAAAAAGAGCTCTCCTTCAAAGCCGGCAATGCATTGGCGACTCCTCTGGTGTTGCAAGTGTCCACGAGCGACGGTGATCACTTACTATCAGGTAGACGGGGCTTATTGCTAGGTTAAAATATTGGAAAAATATTGTTATACCTATCTATATTGTTATTGTCTTACTTAAGTTAGTAAAATTCCTATGCAATAATCTTACAATAACACACTTTTTAATCTGCTTTAAAAAAAGCTTATATTATTCGATTCTTTTCAATATGAAATTCCTTGGGGTTACACCAAATAACCGTCGGATGGTGCGTTACACACGTTATGGGGGCGACATATCTAAGGAGTGGGGGTTTATTTTCAATTCCGACAACAATACGCTGTTTTTTTCGCAAACTACCCACTTAAATATAATGCGGGCGATACCGCGCTGGCGATACGGCTTTTTTATCTTGACGTTCAGTTGTAAGGTATAAGATGTAGCGGGTAATGGTAGTGTGACAGTTTATAGTCATTGTTAGAAGCAATTCTATTTATTTTGTTTAGTAAAAGCTATAGACATTTAATTTATAAAAATATTTCCTTTATGAACATATCTCAACTCATTATGGTTAATACGCAAAATGAGATAGGCAAAGTCACGTTAGTTAATTTATTAATGAAATGAACCATTGCTTACTTGACCCCTTATTTATTTAAAATGTGTATATTTCTATGTATGTACATTTTAAATAAATAAGGAATTAATCACCGAAATATTTGTATGCGCATATCTTCCAAACGACTGCGCCAAATAGAATAAATCTTTCTGTTATGTTTCGTTATTGTCAGAAGGTTTGTATGAAAAAAATTCATAAAAAAAATAGCAAACAGGACGATGTCCGCCCAGCTGGTTACTAATAAATATCATAATTATTCTGTTCCGCATTGGAAACTCCTAGTGTGATGATAAATTTATTCTTACATATAATTATAAAAAATATTTTAGTAATTCCAATTTGTTATGAGTCCTCTTTCCCGCTGTCGATTTTCCAGTGATATAGCGACAACGTTCTACCGATGACGCGCAGCCACAACATCGCAAAGAGACATTCCGCTGCCGCTCATCACTTGCACCACCCCACCAAGTCCCCGACGGGGGTATTTTATTTAGAAATATTGTTTTGGGATACATACGAGCCCTTGATACACACTCCAAGAGCACAGGTATTGAGAGTTGATTTCAAATTCCCCCTTATATTGCAATGTTTTTAATGCCGTAGGGAATGTTTTAAACATTTAAATTTAAATCGTTTGTATTCAGTTGCTGTCAGAGTTTCGTAATAGCTGTAATATATAGTTTGTTCATATAAAATGTTTTTTTCTCGTCGCGAATTTATTATTTTTTCAAAGTAACTTCATAAAAATATTTTCTTACTTTCTTAATTATAACGTAAGTTATAAAGTCGCGTATATTTTCGTAGTCGTTTACGTTTGTTTTTGTAATTTTGAAAGTCGATATTTTTTTATATAAACTTCAAGATATTTGGTGTATCTTCGTGAAGTCTAGATTGTCCGTGAATCAACTCTCTTGTTTGAGTTTTGATACCCATGGTTGCCTATACTATACTTACACTGTAACTAATCTAAGATACGATCTAATTTCAATCATACTTGGAGTTGAGTACAAATATCTATAGACAGTGATCTCTTACCGTCAAGTGGACTACATGGTGGCATTGCTTGGTGGCTTTATATGAAAAAAACTTTATCCATTTCATGAATTCAATAACGCGCAGTTTATTTTTTGTTTGGTCTTTGTATTTATTTACTTATTTTTAGAATCGGTTGGTTAATAAACTGCACATTTAATACAATATTCAGTGAACTGCAAGAAAATCTTCTGCCACCGTTAAATAATAAATGGTGCGTGTAATTATGCTAACGTTAGAAGCTACGCTTCATTGGTACAGTGAAGGGATGAAGGGATGAACAGAAAAAGATTGTTGGAAGAGGGTGAGTATGATGTTACACTGTAAACTGATTGGATTAACATAGTTTCTAAGCTCTACTTTACATAGTATTTTTAAAAGTAGAAGGACTCATAATGTTCCTAGGAGGGGGCACAGGCATTTCGCAAAACAATTAACTGGTTTAATTACTCGGAAAATTGGGTCATACATAATAGTAATATTTCTAAATTTGATCTGAGGACTTGATTCATACAGTTAGGATTTAAGTGTATGAATAAATATGAAGGCTATATATTTATTGTTATTCTTCCAATATTATGTTTAATAGAAGCATATTATAGACAAAATTAAATTACTGGTATAAAATTGAATTCTAAACAATACTTTATTCATATAGAAAGGAGCTGTACTGCTACACGCGAAGCCAATTTGCCGCACTTTGTTCTGTATTCTAGAACAGAATGAAGAATAATTTCGTTCTTCGTTCAAATATAATGGGTAATAATTTAAAACAAATTTAAGTTTGCACAAAAATAGATATGAAACGAAAATTAATTCATAAATATGGGTCTCTGGATGGCTGCGTTTCTAATGCGTATCGGTTGTTTATGATCAATTTACATTTGGTCAATGCAATCGCACAAAAAGAAAAAGCTATCCCGTTCTCCTTCTTTTTTTACATCTCTTTCTATTGGCTCCATCTCGATATAAAGGTGGCGGCAATAAAACCGCGCCGCTCTAAGTGGCGTCACTCATGCTGTCAATTAGCGCTCGAACACCGGCTGCTACACGCGAAACCAATCTGCCGCATCTGTTCTTTGTTCCGATAAAATGGAGAATAACTGTTTTCTTCATTCCAATCCAATGGAGATTAAAAGCAAATTATAAACTAAATTAGTAGAAAAAGAAATATTATGAAAAAAATATCCATAAAATACCTATGGGCCTTTGGATGACTTACATTGAACCCGGTAGGTAGTGCTTTGATCTGATCCCAGGAAATTCTCTATTCTCCGAAGCCATTCAACCAATTTCAAATAAACTATGTGAGTTTCTACGTTTAGTTCCAGGTTAAAATATGCTATATTTTGTATTTGTATTCGGTAGTTGACTGGTGTGATCGTTTTGTAATTTCTTTGATATAATGATCACTCTACATAAATCAAAATTAAAAATAAAAATCACTTATAGACTGAATATGTTTGGACTTGATCCGTGGCGCCATCGTCGAGTTACAATTTCCTTTTGCCAAACCGTTACCCTTAAAAAAAGTTAAAAAATCACTTCTCCGGTCTCTTTTTTCTATGGGCTACGTCTAGATATAAAGGTGGGGGCAATAAAACCGCGCCGCTCTAAGTGACGTCACTCGTGATGTCAATTAGCGCTCGAACATCGGCTGCTACATGCGAAACAAATCTGCCGCACTCTGTTCCTTGTTCTGATAGAATGGAGAAAAATTGTGCAAAAAATTATTCATAAATAATATCTATGCGTCTTTGGATGGCGTAGATTGAACCCAGTAGATATGACTTTGATCCATTTCTCGGAAAATCTCTGATCTCCGAAACCATTCAACCAATTTGAATAAAACTCTGTGATTGTATAATTACTTCCAGGTTGATATACAGGAAATTCTGTACTCGTTAAATGACAGTGTGATTGATTGGTTTTTTTTTTACATAATGATCACCTTAAATACATCAAAATTAAAAAGTGAAAATGAAAAGTCACTTCTCCTCTCTCTTCCTTTATTTACCTCTTTTGTGTATGGGCTACGTCTCGATATAAAGGTGGTGGCAATAAAACCGTGCGCCACTTTAAGTGGCGTCACTCGTGCTGTCAATTAGCGCTCGAACACCGGCTGCTACACGCGAAGCCAATCTGCCGCACTCTGTTCTTTGTTCTAATAGAATGAAGAATAAAAGAAAATTATAAATAGAATTAAATTAGCAGATGAAGATTTATTAATAATTAATTTGTTAGTTTTAAAAACTCAAAACATACATCTTTATTTCATTTTGGGTGAAAAAATGGTAAGTAATTTGTTAAGAGAAACAAAGTATATGCAATAAATAAAACTATTGTTTCAATTAAAACTGTAATTTGTAATGTAATAAAGAAACATCAGAATTCATAATTCAGAATCTTCACATCCTTGTTATTTATATTTCAATAAATCGCCGTATTTTTTTCCCATAGACATTATGTTTTGATACGCGCTCAATATCATTTTTATAAAAACAACGATGTGTGAACTTTACACACTTCAACATACTTGTGCGTGGCTAATTGACGCCATTCAATTATGCATTCATGTATGCATGCAAACGTACAGAAACCCGTGCAATCGCACGCGTAAAACAATTTAACGCCTGCACGTCGGTTTGTGTACAAAATATGCGCCGCATGATTAATATCTCGTACAGTGGCTTAATAAAGTGTTTTTGGTACAAAATATTTAATGTAACACACCCAAAACAATGATAAAATTTATAATAGAATACCGTTAAACATTACAAATAACATTTATCTTTCAGAATTCTCTCCGAGCGATTTAAAAGTGCACTTGTCCAAACGTTTTACATAAAAAAGAGATTTCTGTTAAATCTACTCGCTGTAGTATGCTTGTGCACGGCTAATTGACGCCATTCAATTATGCATGCAAACGTACAGAAATCCATGCAATCGCATGCGTAAAACAATTTAACGCCTACACGTCAGTTTGCGTACAAAATATGCGTCCCGTGATTAATATCCCGGACAGTGGTTAAGTAGGCGGTGATTATGCAAATTATATCTCGCCTAACCTAACCTCAATTTGAGACAGGGTTGTCAGATTGACAGTATTGCCAAGGATGGATTACTTGTTAAATATTCTTTTGAAATATTAACGCATTTGGCTAAATACAAATTGATTATTTTTAACTTATAAAACCAATAGAAAGAATCTGTGATCGTCGAAATTATTCATAACAAATACCTTTTTTTTGTTTACAAAACTGTCTTTTTGATTTCGTATTTATATACGGGCTATCGTTTAACGAACTTTATTGCATATATATCGTTGGATAAAAACAAGATATATCAAAACGGACCCATTATTTTATGAGAACTCTAATCACAATATACAAATTCCAGGAATTTGAGGACCCTAACATTTGAGGCTTTGGCTCACTCAGTTAGTAATACGCTTATTAATTTACTTCATGATACGATTACGGAGCAAATTAAGACGAATGAGATGGCGGAGGATCGGCTTGATGGAAGTAATACGTCTTAAAGGGTCTATATCTGAGTTAGAAGATTACCTACGTCGTTATATATACATGTGTAGAATTCTAATACAGGCTAATAGATGCACACACGCGAAGCCATTGGATTTAGAAGTATAATTTGTACGTAGACAAGTAACGGGATTTGATTTTTTTATTTATCCTGTGAATGGATAAAGGAAAGAACAAAAGCGTATTAGTTAGTGAATAAAGGTAGCGGATGGATATATTTTGTAATATATCTTTATATTATGTATACAAATATGTATTTAAATAGCGAACTACTTTTTATTTATAAAGTTTTTGTCACTTGTTTTGTTAATTTTGTAGTTTCTTACGAAATTCATTACACTATCAATACTTATCAATAAATTTTAAATCAAAAATTCTTTTCATATTTTCCTTCTGAAAAGAATATACATTTAACAGTATTACAATGGTAATAGATTTTTATAGCCAAATACTTTTATTTTTTACCCAAACATATGAATAAAGTAGCACAATCAGTCACTTTCCGTAGCCGAGTCATCTAACAAAAAATCTCAACGCAAAAATCAAGTCTTTAAGCGCGCAACAAAAAACGATCGAACCATTAAAATCGCATCACGGCCGATTCGTCACAAAACTATTCTTGTAAAACTCGACGAATAAAACGTGCGACGAACAATTCGACCGCGATCGGTCATTGGTCGGTTTTTTCCAGCGGCCGACGACAAATCACAGTTGGAACTGTTCTAAGTTTACTCATGTCACATGTGTCGGCTCGAACCATTTGCGGCCGGTCGGGGGACAATAAAAAACGAGCAGCGGTTTTCGTGATTTTCTCTTTGTAATCGCGACGATGAATGAAACTATTGGTGTTGAAAGTTCCGGTGTCGGGTCAGCCTAAAACGCCTCTAGCCTTTTAGTTTCATACAATCGACGTTTATGTTAAACGGTTTTTTGATTTTTTTTGGTGTTCTATTTCTATTCTTATAGCAATAGTAACAAAGGATTTTCAGCTATTTTTTATATTGCGTACACAGTAACTACTACAACAAAATAATTTACTATTTCCTTATATTTTCTTCTAGCATCTGCTAACGACTTGGCATTACACATTTTGGTTACTTATTTCGAATTTATAAACATTTTGGATATCCCTAGGATATTATTTTTCTGGATAAAATAATGCTTTTATGTCCTGTTCTATACTGTTGACAATAAGGTATGAACAAAATTTCATGAGTATATAAAGCTTGAATGCAACAAACAATGTCAGATTTACAAACAACTCGATAACCGTATCGTATGGGGCTTACCTAAACTCCCGCCACTCTTACATCAAGCGTTGCAGTGGGACAGTAATGAAGGATATATTATCGATACATGTGAAATAAATTATTACTTAAAAGTTTTAAAAGTTTTTCAGCTCAATGTTTCAAAAATAACCCTTTAATGAAACCAAATTCTAACTTCGTTAATAAATTATAAAATGTCATGATTACTTTGTTTATTGTAGGAAACTGTAATTCACATTTGTTATAAGTAATTTATTTATTTAATTCTTTATTGTGCACCATAGATACATATAATATAAAATAATATAACATGCTTCGTACTAATTCTATCTCTGCGCTAACTCTGCCAAACCGTAGTCGACCTTCATAGTAAACTTACATCCTAAATACTTAAACGTTCGCCATTCTTACATCAACCTAGCAGTGGGACAGTAATGGGTGATCTATTACGCTCTAAAGCTTAGGCCGGAACGTTACCTAACGATAAATTACCGATACGTGTTACTGAACGAATAATTGATTGACCGGGCGCCTGCCCCGAGGTAAGCGATATAATTGATAACGGGAACGACGGCCGTTGACCCCTGGTCGGATCGCTATTGATTAGCAGCTTGATAACTGTGTTGGGGACATATCGTTGGCCTCTTAATGCTTTCTGGACGGGCTATACACGGGAATTTATTGTGATATTGATTAAAACATGATTCAAAAATCTTTCTCATTCCTATCAATAATAATAATAATAAGGTTCTGTCCTGTACTTTGTATTTCTAAACCTTTGAAGTTAATAAGCTACAAAGTAAAGTCATTTACTGGATTATGATCAGTCACAGTCTACTCCTAATTCACATTATTACCGGATATATTTCAATGTTAAATCACAGCTGACATATACAATATTCTTGTTATAAGCATTGATTTGTAAACATAAAAATATGCTTACAAAATTATGCGAACACACATTTTAAATAACTTTATGGTTTAGGATAAATAATAATTTATCTTCCTTTTCATTTTAATGTTGTATTTTTAAAAATGATAGTTATATAGTAGACATAAAAAGAGTAAAAAAAATCCACCCTACACTTCAAGTACACCTTACATCGTATACAGCACAATATAGAGAATCCAGAACAATAAAATACACGCACCAAAACCAAAACCAGCTCTACATAGAGACGATCGCTCGGCGGAGGTTAAGCGGCGCGGATAATTCGGTGCCGACTTCCGGCGAGCTCAGTCGACTGTGATCGCTTTGATAACGTCCAAATTACTGAATTTGTGATGTGGTACGCTACGGTACAATACATTGCCTGAATTTTACCTACACTAGTCGACAATGTCTACACTTACATTATAAAGAGGAAATATTTTGTTGCTTTATTTGTATTGAATGAAAAAAAATACAGACAAATTAATAACCTCTTCTTTTTGAAGTCGGTTAAAAATCAAAACTGTTGAATCTATTTCCAAAATGTATTCACCAATGCAAAGCTACAATATAAGCGAAAAATTAGAAGAAAAATTAAAAATTAGAGATCTTTACGAAAATCACATAAGCTTTCGTTGGTACAGATCTGATAATGACGAAATTACTGAATTTGTGATGTGGTGCGCTATGGTACAACACATTGCGTGAATTTTACCTACACTAGTAGTTACCGACAATGTCTACACTAATTTTATAAAGAGGAAAGATTTGTTTGTTTGTGTGTTTGTATTGGATAAACTAAAAAACTATTTAACCGATTTTCAAACTTCTTTCATTGATAGAAAGCTATATATATTATCAGCGAGTAATACAGAGCATATTTTATTTCTAAGAAAAATTAGAGATCTTTACGAAAATTACAGAAGCTTTCGTTGGTACAGATCGGATAATGACGAAATTTTTTTTTTTTTTTTATTGTGTAAAGGTAGCAAACGAACATGCAGTCCACCTGATGGTAAGTGGTCACTGCCGC
>DWNR01000903.1:0-17120 GCA_018250455.1 Polygonus leo | reverse complement strand
TAAAATCGGTAAAGCCGTTTCGGAGGAGTACGAAGACAAACATTGTGACACGAGAATTTTATATATTAGAAGATACAGATATTTCATGTTATTCCAAGATACAAAATTAATATTACAAAATATTTGGAGGAAATAACTATAGGACTTATGGTTAAGTTAATATTTAAAACATTAAGCTTGGCGTGTCAAGTCAACGAAATAGTTAAGCTACAAGAATTTGGGACGCAAAAAACCTTTGAGATAAGGAACCCGTGATGTGAATAAATTCACGATTCCTGATTCGTCATTATTCATAATTAACTTCACGCAACTGTGATAATTGTAATATTTTCAACATTGGCCAACGTTAATAGCAGAATCGCAAGCTTTAAGGCCAATTAAGGTATATAATTATGAGTGGACATGCGAAAATAAAATAACATAATGTTTCATGGCCATAGTGTAGGCTAGGTCAGGTTATTTACGATATTAATGTTAGCTTGACGGAAAATTAACTTAATATAATTAAGTTAAGGTGTTATAAAGGTAATACTGTTAATGGGAACGGTAGTTTGGAGAAAAAAGATTTTGTTTAAGCGTAAATCATAGTGAATGTTAGTTCTAATGGAACTATGCCATATTAGACAAGTGGTAAAACTCGTGTAGTTTGACCGGGATACCACCGCCACCCTGATAACCCTCCGTGAAGCAATTTATTATGTTTCGGTTTGGAGAGGCGTGGTTGCCAGCTATATTTAAACGCGAGGCGAACATCTTAGTTCTCAGGGGTAGCAACGCATCTGTAGTCAACCTCAAGTGCCACTTAATCGAACTCGGGGATCATCATGGGCGGTAATGATCACTTACCATCAGGTGGACTGCATGCTCGTTTGCTACCTTAAGATTATAAAAAAAATGCAATCATATTTCAAATGTTTCAGTTAAACTGCAACTCCTACATATTTTCTAGTTAACACATATTCTATGGGACTGTTGGATTATGTGTACCAATAAAATATTTATTTAAAATAACTTCATAGTTACTAACAACATGATACTAAGTAACAAAAATATATATGACATGTTTTTATTAAACAAATATATTTATATTTCCGTTTCATAATACGTAATAATACACCAAGCAACCAAATTATCAATTAGCATAACCAAACAGACGCAATGTCTTTCTGATCAGCGGTCTCGTTAAAAACAGTCAGCGAACCGTATTTATGCCACTATAGCCGTTTAATCCAGGAAGACTCCTCAGCAGATCCTTATTACTAAGTACATAAGATTGAAAGTTGTGTAAACTTTAACGTTCACAACTATACCGAACTTCCCTTGTTTCGGCTTAAGCCACGCGCAAACTTGTGATTTGGGAGCGTCAGCAAAAATGGTAAACTATAAAAGGAGCTTATTTTGATGCGGAATTGTTTAATTATGTGAACTAGATACTGATACTTAGAATCGATAACAGAACACGTTCCAACAATTTTTAGATTTTTTGTCTATTTGTCTGTTTAACTGTTTGTCTGTTTATTTGACCGCGCATCACGTAAAAACGGCTTAGCGGATTTTGATGCCAACTTGACTAATCTGTTGAGACGATCCCCGGCCAGGGTTTAGGCCATAAAAATTCAACCCCAAAAAGGAGGAGCAGCGGGCGGAGCCGCGGGCACAGCTAGTATACAATATTTGGGAACACGAAAGATAAATTCGCACTTTACAAAAAATATCAACCCTTTCATCTTATGTACCGTGACGATGCAAATGAAAATAAATCCGCCCATGGCTGAGTTGAGCACTGATCTGCAATACTGGATGCCCATAAAACTGTCAACGATATATCTATTTAATGTATCCACTGAAAGATAGATGTTTGCATACGCATCGCAGTGAATATTTCGTAAAATGACACTTACAGCATCTCATGGGGACATTAATTCAATCGATTATGGACCTTAACTGGTCTCGAATAAGATACTGTGAAAACACCTTTCTGAAATGAATCAAGGAGTTTGAGAAGGAATTTCCGGAAAACGGTCAACGGTGTGCTTTATGGCACTGATACCTAAACTTTAAATAGGGAAATGGATCCGAGCGTATGAAATGTTGGCATTTACGTTCAATTTGAATAATAATATAGATAAGGAACAATGAAAAATGAATAAAGGGAACAAAGGAAGAAAATATTGTTTCATTGATTATGAACAAATATTTGAAAACAGAACCTAAGCATACTTGTGAGTACTGTAGTATATATATTGAATATACTGAACTATGAAAGTTAACCTAACATTAATTCAAACAACCTAATCGCTCATGAACTAAAAACATAAACAACACAAACCTTCCGCCATTACTAAAGAAGAATATTGACTAGAACAAAATGGCAGCATTAATTAGCATTCAAAAGATACGGAGGACTTACGAAGTGTAACAAGTTTTAATATTTACGTCGGAACGGAAGACGCTGAGATGGAGGCAAGACAATTGGGAGCGAAGACAATTCGCCAACTTTGAGCACGTCCAACATTCGCTTTGTTTGATATTATTTATTCTAACTGTACAAGTTGTCACATTAAAAGTGAAATTTAGGCAGAGAAACGTAAAGTGGCTGATAAAATTTCTGCAGTGGTAGTCAATTATACACAAAAACTCATGGTACAGATCTATGAAATTAATTCAAGACATCGATTTAATTCATAGATATTGATTGTAATTAACGTCTCATTATATAGTTGGATTTTATTTTGCATTCAGAATTCAGAAAAATATTGTTATATTTTTACTCTTGTTGAAATACATATGAGACTGACACAGCATAAATACGTTATATTTTTTGACTTACCACCGAAATTTTGTCATAAAGTTTTTATGTAACTTTATTAAGTTAGTGTATGATGTAATTATTGTTAAATACAATCCATTTCGCGTCAATGCTTCGGGCTCTGAGAGGTTTTATATTTATTTGTTATCGAACTAGTAAAGGGAGTAATTTGATTCACTGCAACAATCAATTATCCAGAAGAATCATTCGTCAGAACATTCCAGCAAAATAAAAGCTGGCAACGTAAACAAATGGAGAGAAAAACAGAAGCGGATGAAATATTTACAATTAATTGAACATCAGGTTGCAATTTTCGATCTGACGAAGGACAAACAAGTCGGTTACGGACAAATTAATTTAATAATTCGCACGTAAACATTTCACACCGACACTTGTCAAGTATTGATTTCCACAACCCTCGATTTATTGTTTGGTACAAATGTAGAGGAGGATGTACTTAAAAATAATGATAAGGCCAAATAAACATTGCCGAATGAATAGAAAGGTTTGTCAAGCCTTTCCAACATTGGGAAATAAAAAAGATTAAAGTTGAAATTATTTGGTAAAGAATTAAGAAAATACGATGATAATTTAAAAAGCTCATTTGCTTCATTTACAATTTTTTAACTACTCATTTGAACGAGGATAGCAATTTTCATTTTTTCTCGAACAATTTGGTAAAATAGTCAGTACTGCGAAACATGTTACCTTTATTACCGCTTGTCGCTTGTGACTTGCTATGAACATCATAGGGACCCCACAAATACAAGGGTGGATTTGCAGAATTAAATAAAAAACGCACCTTACTGGACACTGGAATGGCGTCGGCTCTGTTTTTTGCCAGTTTTCCTAATACTATTAGTATAAAAGTGTATTGTTATGGCGCGACAGTTAGAGGGGTCCGAGAGGCAGTGGTGTCGATTTGTGACGTTCATTTGATTACGATGACGGAGAATATTGCAATGGAAACCGGAGAACAGAATATCACTATTCGCTTGTAATTCATACGTATGTTCTATAACGCTGAGATTTCTATTGAGATTGCACTAGTATCTGAATTATACAAACTATCGTAAATTGTATATTACTATGTCTCTGTCTCTTGCTTTTCTTTTGCCACTCCTTTTTTAATGTGTTTTCACACATACTTACATATATGCTGTCTTCTAAAGTATGTGTTCATTAAGTATACGTCTTATATACCTGTAGATATTTAATTTTACTGACCGTAAGGGAAATGCAAACATTACACGTTTATATTCACTTAATTTGCCACCAACACTTTTAAAAAGATTTAGTAATCTATAGTTATATCTCAGTGAAAAACCCTATAATAACATTTCAAGTAGATAAATAATACAGAATAATTAACGTTACAGTAAATACATTATATAGGACAAATAATGTTCCTATATCGCCAGAGAACATGCTATCATACTCAAATATCGTACTATACTATAAAGATTTAGTATAAATACTTTGCTAAAAGTACCCAAAGTAATTCATATAAATTAATTACTTAATGTCCGAAATACAAACAACGTCGTGACTTACAAACTAACAACTGAGTCACAGTCAGCGAGTTATAAATCTAACAATAAATCAATATTTGAGACGGAAAGCACCCTTTCTGTTTGCACAAATGCAATTCATTCGACTTATACATGATGCATGGAGCTGGCAGCGGTCGGCGGGTAAATACGACGAATTCGATTGAGGGTCACGGAATAATGCATATGCCATAAAAATTCTTACTGACACACACTTTGGCGGTAATGCCATTAATATAGATGAAACACGAAAGGTTGTTCCTTTTGTAGACGAGTATAGAGTGAAATAGCGCGCGTTTTAATAAATTTTAAATGTTAGATGATAGAAAGATGGTACGTACTTAAAAGGAAATGAAAATTATGGGTAAACGTCAAATTTATCTTATGAATTATTTCATTTTCAGGTTTCATAAAAAAAATTAACTTTACAGTTCTCATTGACAATACGTGAGGTGTTTATTTTGCATAACGTCCAAGAAAGGGTACATACAGTATGTCTTTTTGGGTATGCTCCAAGAACATTGCGAAGTATAATAAAACAGGATTTTAAGCTATCATCTTATGTAGAGCATCTGTGCAAATTAATATTCCAATTGTTAGCGAAAACATTTCAATACCGACTGAGTCGAACATAGAAAATGCAGCGGATGTTACAATTAAGCCTATTATGAGTAGCATTCAATGAACTAATAAATTATCGGTCCGGCGGTACGTTGAAAAGCCAATTGATATTGAAAGCAATGAACTAATGCAATTAAATGCGTTTGACACGACTAATCTGCCAGTGACATCCCTGATAGTCCGTGACGTTTTATTCGAGCCCGAATACTTTGATCTCGCCGCTTTTGGTTTACTATTACCAATTAGATGCGGCGTGACTGTGTAGGGCTGTCAAATATGTCGGGCTAGGATTAAATATTAAAGGTTGTTTTTCGATTTTGTGATGGAATGTCAATTGTCAATACATGTTGTGCTTTGTGAATATTTTGGGCTTTGTTGCGATATCATATTGCTAGCTAGTTAGCTTTCTAGTATTTTGTTGCGAAATGATAACATAGTTTTATTCTGAATACGAAATTTGAAAAACTTAATGATGGAACTGAAACGAAAAATGTAAACATGTTGTGTTGTTGAATGCAGTTGCAAACTTTAGCAATGGAATCCAAGATGGGGGATGTGGAACCATATTCATTGGTACCAAACTGCAAAATAACTACACTTTTATTCCTTCCAGCCATGAGCTAAGCTGCAGTATCCATAAAGAAACTATACTTTTATGTATCCCAATACGCGACAGCAATCGAATGGAACTTTTTAAATCGAGTCCAGTGGAGATGGGAGGAACGTCGACGAGTAACCGGGTAATCGAATATCTCGTATTCAAACGGATATTGAATTCTCCCGCGCTCAATCCGGAAGTCGTCGCGGCTGCTCCTTCCATCTGATTGGTCGACGCCCCGGCGCCATGCTTTTTATCTTGTTTATGTTGTAACTCTGTTTGATCAGATAAACAAACTATTTTTCTTTGACCGAATCCTAAACGCTTAGGTTATTTGCTGATATATGAGACGCAGAATTAATGTAGTTTTTGTTTTTCGAAGGAATTTAGATTTACGCCAATAGACATAACTGTATCAGCATATTTGTACAATTGTATAAGCATACACACAGCACAAATCACACTGCTTAATGCTCCTAAACACTTTGTTCGACGATTAATATATGTAAATTTTAATTTATATAGTTGAATTATTTCATCTTAAACTGTTTTCTTTTTAGGACATGCTTAGTAAAAATAACATTAGAAAAAAGAAAATATTGAAAAACTTAAAAAGAAAATGTCCATGCAACTACATTTAAGGGACTAGATTTAGTTTATTACAATACAGATCATAACTTACATCAGAATATAATAACTCATTGTCTTCAACGAACACGCAACGTGCTTTAAGTAAAACGCATGATTGATCATGATATACATACATCCAAGCTGTTAGACGTGATATGATAGATAACCTGATTGTGATCCATGGACATGTGTTGACGTCAATTTCGCTGAGTGCCTACGCGATGTGATAATAAATTAGTGGGCCGATGATCGTGATAGGTTTTGCGTTAGGGTGATAATCTTGTTAGTACTTTGAGGGTGAGTGGCCGTCAATTTCAAAATATAATTGATATGCACGTAATGATAGTTAAAGTGATTGAAATGCTACCGTATTAATGTATGAGGTAACCGTATACAAATAACATTATAATGTATAATAGTTGACCATTAGTAACAGATGCCTATGCAAATATACATAATTTAATAGAACCGTGATTTTAACGTCCAAAATTAGACGATATTATTATTGAACTCACGAATATAAGCATAGAAATTACAACAACAATGTTGCCAGAGGCGGGAGCTAACTGAGTTATGGCGCCTTGTAATGGCCCGAGGGATAAAATTGGCTTTGGTGATACGCTAATGTTTTGACATCCTCGTTATAAGAGCCGTTATAATTCTTCCATAGCTCCACAAAAGCTTCTATGACAATCACGTAATTAACACACACATAATATCCTTCACAAAGTAGCTATTTTGTGCCCCTATCCTTTTGTAGATAATCTCTTTGTTTAAAATTATTACAAAGTTGTGTTACGGTTTCTGGCTTAAACCTTGATGGCTGAAGATAAATGATTCATTACGTCATTATCTTCGAGCATACATGCTTGGGTAGACGCGGCTTTAGAAAATTACTTTTGTTCATTAGAAAAACATCTCTTGAGTGCGATACACTGTTTTCTTGAACACACAAAATCTCTACCACACACACAAAGAAAAAATATGACCAAAAATTAAATAATTTTTAGTTATCATGTCCACAATTGCAATTATAGATTTTTTTCCATCATAAGTCATTAAAAAAACATTTGTTTCACAAAAAATATCAATAATTTGATTGGGAAGTATTTTAATCGATTCAGCAATGATTTTTCTTTCTGACTGTGTTTTGATTGTAGCGATTGTATGTAAATTAATACAATACGAAGATGTAGACATGTCTAACCGAATTCATAATTTCCCTTTAATATTGTCTAGCGTTCCTTTTGTACGGCAAATTGATGACGAAGTCTGTATTTGTATTTAAATCACAGATGCTTAAGATGTTATATATTAATGCTCCATAAATAATTTAGAACCTTTCATGCTTTTAAACGAAATTTTATCTATTTCAAAATGCTTTCAAGTTCAGTCATAAATAACCGCATAAAAGCTACCTTCTTTGGTAACCTTGGTGGTTTAAGATCTATATTAGTATACAAGCCATTAAGTTATTTGACTATGTCAAAGGTAAGATACGTACAAGTACTTTTTTATAATTATACCTGTTACCGTTATGGAGTATGATGACTTGACATCATAACATTTTTATATATAAAAATCTCTTGTCACGTTGTATGTTCGGGATAAACTTCGAAACTACAGAACCGATTTTAATGATTAATCTAATAATCATTTTATGCAATACGATAATGCAAAATGGTAAAAAAATGTCTTCATTTAGTTTATGTAAAATCAAATGTAAAGTACCAAACCAAAAAGAACCACTCCGTTTAAGTTTCAAAACAGTTATTTCTAAAATTCCAAGTAAAAAGTACTTGCCAAAACTTGAGTAGTTTTTAAAGTAGATTCACATAGAGAATATAATACAATTATTTTGGAAGTCGCAGATGCCAGTTTCATTCTCTTACTGAGTCTTATGTAAGAAGTAACTAAGTTTGTGAAATTTTACGGACAGAAGAGATTTCGTTTCAATGCGGCTTTACATAAAAGTTTTCCAATTGTTCCACTTTAGAACTAGTTTTCAGGGAACAATCTACCTTAGTTCTTTCAACGGCGTCAAATTTATTTCATATTCATTAGAACTATTGGAAATGGATTGTTATAGTTAAGCATAATTAACTTTGTTTTTGTATATTCGGGTATTATCATCAAGAGTAATAGTACTAGTCATATAGATCGACTTTGGAGATAATACTACCACCCGCATAATTCACTACAGAGTAAATCTTTTCGTTTGGAGCAGTAATTGTCTGTAATATTTAAGCAAGAGGTACATCGCGCTCAATGATTATTTTTATATATAACAATGACTGCAGAGTTGTTATATTTTATGATGATGATGATGATATTTGGTAGCAGAAAATGTTATATATATTAGGATTACCGACATGCTACAGTAAAAAATACATCCGTACCTTTAGTAAATATTATACTTGGCCAATGAAGAATAGTGTATTATTATTTCAAATACTGTGGTAAACATGATCAGCTTGTGCAGCTACATGTTTTGACTAATAACTAGAAAATCCATATAAAAAAGTAAACGAATGTTGCCCGGAGTGCCAATAGATGTGAAACTAGACTTATGTAATGCAGATGTACAATAAAATAATATTAACTGCTGCTATTAAATTCCGCTTCTGTAGGCAGTATCATGAATGCCTATTTAACTAACTTCAAGAAAAGGGTTTTTTTAATGATGTTTAAAACTTAATAGCTGATCCTACTTTCTAAAATAACCATATTATATAGATAACAGAGATTATAAGTAAACTATTCATAGTCAATTAAAGAACTCTGTACAAGTATCACTACCACGCTATTAATAACTACGGCAAATTAATGCAATGCAAGCAGACTTGAATAATTTCAACGAAAATACCGATAAAAAATAAACTTTTCTTCATATTATTTCTTAAATTAAATACATATTATCGTTATATAATGCCTCGTTTACATGCCCAAGGAAAAGATGTCACACAAAACATAGATGATCACTACAACCGCGACCATAATAATATATCACTTTAGCAGAGCGAAAGAAAAAAATATTTTCCTCGACAAATAACTTTGATTTACAGGCTGCTCCGCGGCACAAATAACGCTTTTTAACGGCGTATGTACGAAAAACGGAAATGCATGCAATAAAGCTGAAATTTATATCACTGGATGTATTAATATAATTATATTATAAGTCGGTTTTTTTTTATCGCGGCATTTCTATCTAATGATTGAAGGTTATATAGTACTAATAATTTTCTGTTTATGAATTTAAAAATATTATTTAACAAAAGCAGGGGAAGCTAGTTACCAAAAGAAAATTTCCACATTGCAGTATACCGTATAAATTTTAATTTGGTATAACAGAATGAATATACCAGAAAGTAACCAAAAGATAATATACACCCAGTCCTTGTTAACAGTTTCGAAACAATTTTAAGCGCAGGTTATATAATAGAAACTTCGAATTACAGCAAACATAAAACAGAAAGCACACAAAACAAGCAACACCAATAAGAATACGTAAAAATGTTTGAAATACTAACATGATTGACACCGGAGACCCTGGTCTTGTTCAATTTAGATAAGTTGGTGCCCATCCGTAGCCATTAATGCCAGTCCTCCTCAACAACGTCTATTCAAATTGAACTTTACGAACGTACACATAGAGTTAAAATTAGTTCGGACACAATATAAACCAACGTTCGGTGAAATATTTGGCACAGCTAAGGACACAACGTTGGAACAGTTCCTTCCACTATCACAGTATTGTCTTTCTTATATTATTGAACACAGTCTGTAAACGAGCTTAAGTCTTTAATAAGAGCCACTTGGTTTCACGGAAGCTGAAAATAAAGCGAAGATTTTAATCAAGTTGCGAAAGGATGCGTTTGAAGTTTCTATTAAAGAAGAAGAAAAGAATGAAAACAAAAGTGAGAAAAATGAATGTTAAAACAGTAGCGGATATATAAAAGAGAGTGCTCAAACGTCGATAAGTGACGGCGTGTTGTAACATCAAAAGCATGAGTAAGTCGTCCCGGGTTTGTTTATTTACGTTGCTTTACGAAATCAACCTAAGAGACTGAGCCCACTGTTATCGATTAACCTACAAATGATAATAATCATATACCGACTAAAATCATGAATCTGTTTGAACGATTTTCTTTATCGGTTTATAAATTATTTCTAATATGCATATTTTGGGCAATTGAAATCAAGATTGATTTATAATATCGACATTCTACTTACATTTAATCTAATATTTAAGTACATCTTAGAAGATTTGTTATTCTCTTATTTGTTTTCTGTCTTTTTTAATATTTTGTATTTTTAATATTTTAGGAGTTAATGTAATTCGCTTTTCGTTTACTTGTTCTCAGTGAAACATGCCATTTAGGGCAAGGCAGACGCTTTCATTCAGGTCTCTGCCGCCTACACCACGAGTGGGCGAACGAGTAAATGAATCAATGCGGTCCTATCAATGAATTGTATTTGACTTTCAAATTTGTTGTTTCTTTGCTAGATATGTTCTACTTTGATAATTTTAGTATTCACTGTCAAATATTTCGCTTGTCTTCGTCAATTGATTTTCTAAAATTAATTAGTGTCTAATTTATGAATGTTTATTTTCATTTACAAGACCTGAGCAATGAAAGTGTCTGGAAAGAGAAATGCAATGCATATATTTAGATTCTCATTTACATTAAACAAATGTAAATGCAATAAATAATGCACAAACACGAATTACACCCTTAATTACCATGTCTATCTGACAATCTATGGGGTTCAGTAAAACCGGTGAGTCATCTACTTTAACCATGGCTACCATGTGTTTGGTAATAGCGTTTTCGCGTTTGCAAACTGATAGGCAATTTAATCAGTTGATCAATGTGAATTTTGAAACATTTAATTTTTGCTCGGTAATGATATCTTCTCAAGAATTTATAATAATTGTATTTTATAATTCATTACAATCTGAAATATCATTTACTACGCCCTATTATTTCTATCATTATCTTAATTTTTTTGGAATTTTCATTCACATATAAGTTTTTACAAAAATATATTCTGAAATACGTAATTGTTTGTAAACAATTCTAAAATTTTTATTTATTTTTAGTTTATTTTATAAAAAAAACTTTCTAATATCTATAAAAATTATTTACATTGTAATTTTGGTAAACGGTGTCTGATCTATCTGCTTTTCATTTCCAGTCATTTTAATAACATTTGGTGAATCTCCATTAACAGAAGAATGATTTGCCCCCTCGGGCAAAAAACTAATAGCTATGCTTATGGAGTTTCTTTATGCGGTGCAACGATCGATGGTGGATAGTTTTAAATGCGTCAAACGAAGGGTTGGGGCAAGCAATGCCCTGATATAGCATAGAGTATTTAATCCTGTAGAGCTTTTGATTCCTACATTAAGGAACCTATTTGTAACTTTTATATTAATTGCATCTTTATATTTATATTGTTTTAATTCACATTGTTTTCCTGTTCACTCTCTATTGTTTTGTTGCCTTTATATTTTGTAATATTTATTTTATATTATTAGATTTTCTAAGAAGGAGCTTACTTTACTTCACAGTCAATGTTTATCTTATGTTTTATCTACCATGGTCCATAACTACTAATCTACGACTTTCAAGCTAAATAATAGAACTGCAATAGTTTTTAACAGTTCCATAAATTCTAGCATTTTTATCTGATTTGTGCATATTTATTTATAAACAAACGATTTATGAAATAACATACAAATATTTCAAAGATTGTATAACTAAAATTATAAACAATTCAATTTCCATAGTTATTGATAAAGGTTTATCTAATAACGAGGCACAATAGTATCGTTAAATCAATTTTATTTTAATTTAAAGTCAATCCTATCGAATGCACGATTTTCATTACACTATACACGAACTAATTATCATTTCAATTCATGCGGGACTCATTCAGCCTATGGGTGGTCAGCCAAAACGACTCGGCTAATGTTATTTACAACAAAAAGTCCAAAAAAAACAAAAACAACAACTAAACAAAAATCTATGTAATGAAAAATCACCTTGAAAAACTGATACAAAATAATTTTTACTCCTTCTTTTGGTCCTTTCACGAGAAAACACGTGTTTCGTTTATAAGTAGAAAAAGCGGTTATAAATCACAGTGAAGCGTCTTATAAACTGATGCGTGTCAATTTGTAAGTTTCGAATTTTGAACCGCCAAGGTCACTTTCGTTATCACTGACAACTGAGATGTGCGTTCCGTTCTGCAAATTGATTTTTAGACCACACGATCGAACCAGCGCCGTTCCAGCGTTTCTCAAACCGAGCGCACGTCCGCACCGCTCCGCGCCCGACCTCACACTGACTTGGGATCTCCGTGCGGCGGCACTCTCCCTTATTTTGGGTGCTCCGAGGGCGCAACTTATTTGGCCTCTTTGTTGTATCCCTAAGAGGGGTAAATTATTACGGTTTTGCGATAACATAATAGAACGGTGCACTAAATAATCGAAAGGATAACGCTTTTTACTGACCGTTAAAATATTGAATTCGCTCGGCGCTGTCGATGTGCCGGACCCAAAAGTAAATCCAAATCGGATTTAATTTTCCGTGATTTGAATATTTTGCGTTCTGACGCTTTCAATTTGAATATTGAAGTTTTAAACGGCAAATATAGATAGAATGTTATTTGGTGTTGAACTATCCTTCGAATAGGAACACCTATGTTAACTTATAATGGTTAACGTTAGACTTTCATCCTAAAGTTTCTCATCCGTGAACGTCTGCATAATGGAATAGCTATTGAGCAAAATTCGCCGCACCCAGCAGATTTACGAATTTTGAGATAGTAGGATTAAAATAAGATAACAAAAATCATAGAAATAGTAAATGCCTTGTATCTATTACGTTAAACAAAGCTTGAAATAGTTTTCAGTTATTCATTTTATCATCACACCTTATTGTTTTAAAGATAATTTTGGTGTGATTGTGTATTCTGCTATATTTATTTTTGGCAATTTCATTGTTCTCGAGTATAAAATAGATGATCTTGTATGCACAAATCGGATGACTACTTGTTGTTCTAATAGTGGTTAGTTACGTATTACTGAGACACATAATAAAATGAACACCGAGACCTTCTAAATCAGTCAACGATAATATAAATTCAATTGTAACAACCATGAATGAACTCGACATGTGGATAATTAGGGTAAAACAGCTGTGGACAAAATGCAATGGACGAAAATAGACACACTCTATGGTACCGACATCTCGCTGTAAACCAAACTATGGTTTTGTACACGCCATAATAACATTTATAGGTTTCGATTTAAGAGATATTATGGCGTGTTGTTAAATTATCTTGATGAACTGTTTACGTCGAGCGTGAGACCACCGCGGAGGAGCACCCAGCGCCGAAGATTGGTGACATCTGTCAGAGAACTTTGAGGAACTGTAGACAAAATTAGTTTTACGACAAAGACGAGAATAGCGTGCATGTTTAATTGTTGTTGATATAAGTTAGCCCTACACTGTATTTGATTTCATGATGAAGTGCGATATTCGTATTATCTTTAAAATAATTATAGGATTGAAATCAGGAAATTAGGCTCAATGTTAATTGTTCTGTAAAGAAAGTAAGCACAAGCGGAAAAAGTCTTGCAATTTCCTTCAAATAAATATAGAACTTGTACAATTCGATAGATGAGAAGCTAGAAATATAACATTAAGATATTGTTACTTTAGTTGCGAAATGTTATATAGATGGACGATTTATTACGAATAATGGAGTCAACAATAATATAATTTTTCGTTTAACTGGATTTGAAGATAAAGATAAAAAAGACAGTGGAAAATCTTCTTTGATCTGCCCCATCCAAAACTAGCAACATGTCTAGAATTTAGATTCTAGAGCCGTACTATTAGTTCCCCATTCGTTTAGATCCAAAAATTCAAATCCTCGGCACGTCCCACCCAACCTTGAACCAGCCCTCGGTCTAGACGTCCCTGGACATTGTCTTAGCGAACCGTTTATATTGCACCCTCGCATTAAACATTCAAATTAGGTCCAGACGCATTGCACGGTTGAATCTTAAAATATTCGGATGTAACTTAAAAGCAAATTAGAGGAGAAATTGCTCCCGCTTTGTGTACATAATGTCTGAAGTTGAGATTTTCTAAAGATCTGTTAATATATATGGAGCACATAATAATATACATCGAGAATGTTTGTTTTTACGTTTGTCTATTTGTTCTTGAGATATATTTCTGTAGCATAAAGCAATTATTTATTAATAACGAAAGACAAAGTTAGCCAAGCATTTACCAGGTGGTAGAACTCATGTAGTTAACCGGGGAGGTACCACCGCCACCCTCATAATCCTCCGTGAAACAATTTATTGTGTTTCGGTTTGGAGAGGGTGATTGCCGGCTATACTTACAAAGGAGGCGAACATCTTAGTTCTCAAGGGTAGTAACGCATTGGTGGTCAACCTTGGGTCAATCTTACTAGGGGATGACTACTAATGTCCATGGGCGGCAGTGACAACTTACCAGCAGGTGGACTGCATGCTCGTTTGCTACCTTTACACAATAAAAAATAATTAAAAAAATCTTGGAATATAGATAGATGTATAGATAGAATACTCTTTATTGTATACCAATATAAATATAACATATGTAAATTAGACATTTGTGACAAATATTTATTAACTAAATCTAATCAGAACCCTATTAGATCAAGTTCGATCGCTTTAATTCACATTGAAACTATCAATGGTCGAAGTACATCTAATACACCAGCATTGCCATAAATTAAACAAGCGATCAAAGTTTCCGAGTAGCAAATAGCAACTAGCATCAACATTCACCCGTTCGCCTCTGGCTCTGTCTTGCAGTGTTCCTGTATTCCTGTATTCTACATCTATCCCGGTGCTATAATGATACCAGTAACAAGCAGATCCGTAGCCAAATTCAAAGGAAGTTGAAAGCAAACGTCGTTATATTTATTTAATGATGGGTAATGTTTCTATTTTGACTGAAAGTTTTTATAATGATGTTATGAAATATGCATGTTAGGTAATGATGGTAGTTTTCTATATTTTTTCCGGAAGAATTACTGTAAGTGATGAAGTCTGCAAAGATTACGAGAAGACTAAAATTTATTATGATTTTTATTCGAGGCAAGCGTATTGGTTTAGTGCAACCGGGAATGAGCTTCGCAATTCCCTAAATACTTGGCTGGCGTATGGGAATGATACCTGTAGGGTAGTTGCATTTTATAAGTAGGTTTACGAAACAATTACTAAAATAGTATTTGATTTTTTTGTTGGATTTTGTTGGATTAAAAAAAAAACGAGTTATTAAAAAAATCGCTATCGATAGAAATACGCTATTACTAGAAAATTAGCGTAGTGAAATATTGACACACACCGTAGATATCACGGTTCGACTTAAAGCTTTTTGGCATTTTGAAAACATAATCATTTTCTTCTCAACTCAAATACTCAAGGAAAACTAAATTACACAATACATACAACGGTGACAATGCTTTTTAAACGGTTTTATTTTTATAAAATCGGAATAAGAGGATAATATAGCCCTCCTTTTTGACTTTGGTCAAAAAGCAGCAAATAATTGCATCATCGATTTAGAACGTTATCCGTAACGTTCACATGGAGCCACGGCGCCCGTTTGATGGATCGGTAGATTTGCTGCCGGTAATGAGCTTAGCTTACTGTACCTATTGTGTTGATGTAAACAAGTATTGACACACATGGCAGATGTCAGGTGTTTTCTTTTTCAGGCTAAAGTAGAAGAGCTGTTCGCCATTTTGATAATAAAAACACGTCTCATTTTCTTTAGAACACAACTTATTTTTGATAAATTCTGAGAATGTTTAAATAATGGCTCAGTCCAATAAGCTCCGTTATATACAAAAACTACCCTTGTCACTCCAATACGTCAGCGATATATTCAGGCGAGCCATGAAGTTGACCACTTGATGACGGCGAGGAAAAAACTAATACGACTAAAAAAAACTTCCCGTATCATTCCTTTCTTTCAGCCAGATACTCAGGCGATTGCCAAGCTCATTACTGGAGGTAGTAAACCTGGCGATCCATCAAACGACTTGATGACGGCGGGGACCGAAAAAACTAAAATGACTTCTTTTGATAACAAACGAAAGTCTGATCTTCTTTTAGTATTTCTTATGTTGATAAAATTTCTGGCAGCATTTTAAAAACTATTTTGTTAACCTCGCAATAGGGGGCCACATATATAGACCCCCTTGAACCTGGCGATTGGACGACTTGATGAAAAAACGAAAAAACTTATGACAATTAAAACAAGTATTATAATTGTTTGAGGTACACTCTCTCTAATATACAAGTTTCGTATCATTCCATCCGGCAGCCAAATATTCAAACGATTGCGAAGCTCATTACCGGAGGTAGTAAACCTGGCGATCCATCAAATGGACGGCTTGATGACGGCGGGGGAGCGAAAAATTAAAATGACTTTTTTTGATAACAAACGAAAAATAAAAAAGCAAGCAAATTTGGCACTCGATACTCTCTGCCTACCCCGTTGGGGATTTGGCGTGAAGATGTGTGTGTGTTGATAACAAAAGAAACTCTTATCTTCCTTTAATATTTTCCATTTTGATAAAGATTCTGACAGTATTTTAATAACTATTTTGTTAACCTAGCAATAGGAGGCAACTACCTTTATCATTTTCATTCGTCAGCCAGATACTTACTCAGGCGATTGCAAAGCGCATCACCGGTCAATTTTTTGACCGCCTTGAACCTGGCGATCCATCAAATGGGACGACGTGATGAAAAAACTATTAGGTGTACAAATAAGTTTCCGCCGTTTTCTGTGAAAAATTAAATATTTATTTGAGTTGAGTATTGCAGAGT
>DWNR01000902.1:0-17121 GCA_018250455.1 Polygonus leo | reverse complement strand
ATTTAATCTTGGAAAATAGTCACTAGATTTAATATTTGAGTCAATGTCATATACATATTGAGTTAGTTTGTTAAGATCTCGTGAAAATAACATGACACTAGAATGTCGTGTTATTTATTGCAACATACAGACAGAAAAATAGATAAAATCCGCAACATTTAAATTAAATTATCTAAAAACCACGTGTCACGATATTCGTTCACTACTAATTGTCCACTATTATTCGTCCACTGACCTAATTTTCGGAGCTACTTAACCTATTTTAATGAGGTTTGCACATATTTAACATGGGCCGACTTGAGAGACATGTAAAGTTTTGATCCGCCATATGGTGCTGTTTTCAAGATTTTCAAGTTATGATAATGATAATCCCTGGGGTCACAGTATATAAATTCGAATGTCAGTTCGATCGTTTCTTACGCTTTTACTCATTAACTATTCATAATTATCATTATAGAATTATATACATACTTTTTCAGGAGTACAGAAAAATACATAGGGTCTTATACCCAGAAAAAATATTTCTCGAGAAGAAGATAAATGCAAATTGGATGAAAAATCTTCTATAACAATTAAATCGTTTCGCGTAACCAAAGGGAAAAGCTAGTTTCATATAATTAAATGTTAGTTAAGTAAGTTATCATATATAGTTATATTATATCTTATACACTCATAGCAACACTAGGATTCCCTATGCCGTGGGTGCCATGGACACACACAAGGAGTATGCAAAAAACCCCAGACCCAGAACAGAAATCTAAATTCATCATTAAAATTTTTGTCTGTCCGGGAATCGAACCTGGAACCCTCTGCGCAGGAGTCCGGTATGGCATTTTAAACAATCTATACAAATAAATAAAATTGCAGTGTCTGTTTGTAATATAAAAATAACTGCTTTTTACTAAATGCATATGTATGTATGCATGGTACATAAACCTACCAAAATATCATTTTTTACAATTTTTGTCTGTCTCTCTGTTTGTTCCGGCTAATCTCTGGAACGGCTGGACCGATTTTGATGGGACTTTTACTGGCAGATGGCTGAAGGAATAACTTAAGCTACTTTTATTTCAGAATTATATAATATAATATAAACACGGACTAAATTCCACGCGGGTGGAGCCGCGAGCACAGTTATACATAAAACGAGTTTATTTGAGTATAATTATTAATTGCGTATATAACATATATAGTACGTATTATTTTATTGATTTTGTTACTTTACTCGTGTGGTCTCACGTGTTGTGTCTCTTCAATTTATCTCTCTTACTACGTACATATGCCTATGTTAACTCAGCTGGATTTTATTTCTTATGTATACTGTATATAATATGCTCTCATCTGTCAATTTGTTTGTTTGTCTGTCACCAATATTTATTAATAATAACTTACTGCATATACTAATTTTAATTTTACATGGTAATCATGTAAATAATTGTATCAATGTATGTAACATTGATAAAACAAAACATCCTCATTGCAGTTTTATTAAGGAATGGAATACACTATTATGCCCATAGACACCAAAAACTAATAATTAATGACCTGCTTAATTTTACGGGACCCTATTACTAAGAGTCCGCTGTCAGTCTGTCTGTCACCAGGTTGTATCACATGAATCGTGATAGCTAGACAGTTAAAATGTTGACAGATGATGTATTTATGTTGCCGCTTTAACAACAAATACTAAAACATAATAAAATAAATATTGAAGTGGGGCTCCCACACGACCCTACAAACGTAATTTTTTTGCCGTTTTTTTAGATAATGGTACAGAACCCTTCGTGAGCCAGTCCGCTCACACATAGCCGGTTTTTTTAATATTACCTTGTGGGAAGAACCTAGTTCAAGAAGGAAGTTACTTTAGTAGTAGTTTAGAAGTTAATTAATAAGAAGCTAAGGATTGAAAAAACAAAATTATATAAAAATTCTTATTGCATCAGAAGCGAAATCTATAAATAAACATAAATATATAAGTTGTTCAATATTGTATAAACAATAGTTTGTAAGGGCGCAAAATTGATTATAATAAATCCGTAGACTTGAATCCATTGAACGGGTTTAAAAAGAAAAAAATATACATACGCGACGAATCCAGAACCTCATCTCTTTTTTGAAGTCAGTTAAAAATCATAAAAATAACTATGACACTTGACAAAAGTACTTGACAAGTAAGTAAGTACCAAGCAATTTTATGAGACTTAATCCTGTAAGCACGTTGAGTATTTTATTTATTTATCTTTTACCGGATTGAAGTGTTATTAAGTACTTATCAAAGTTAAATAGTACATAGCCTTGTAACAGTAATCTGTGCTTGAAGAAATGTTACCTCGAGATAATACAAAAAACTTGTTCTGTTACGAAATACTTATTATGTAGAGCAATGCATCGATTTAATATTAAATAATATCAGTGTCATAATATGGATATTTGTTTGAATGTATCTGGTTAAAGATTGAATAAAAGTATGCAATTCCGTGTACATAAGTAAATTAATGTTTTTTTATTTTTTCACTTTGAGTCACCAATACCAATATACTTATGTACTTATTATAAACTGTAACATAAATACAAATAATTAAAATCATTATAAATATAAATAAACTAAAATAACTAAAACGTGCAAAAACGTAACGCCAGCATGTTCGAATCTCGCAAGTACTTATACTTTGAAGTAATACTTAAAATATATAACGTGCTACAATTAAAGTAAAACACAAAAACATTTATAAGCAATATAAACGAACCACGGCCGGCGCATGTTGATCGCATTTCGTTTTCATTAATCCTTATTTTATATTCCAGCCGACCGAAATCGAAAGTACTGTGGCTCGATATAAAATATCACACGAACACGACAACACATTAAAACCGATTAACAATGAACTAGTTAATTAGAGTGCACAAAAGAAAATCGCTGTAAAATGACGTCACACTAGATTTTCATGGGATTAAAAACTTACAATCGAATTTTTTTCGGTGACGCCCGTCGGTGTTCACTTGTTTTTATTGTTCATTTAAAACCGCGAGGTTGTGGTGAGTTGACGTGAGTGACTGAGCGTTGAATCGACGTTGATACTCATAGTACTCGAGCGTTGCCTCAGATTATATCCCGCCATAAGTCAAAGCGCCTGCGTCTGCGCATTTGATGCAAGATACCATAATGTCGTATTGACTCGCTGTTATCCGCAAACCTTACTAGCAGATTTATAAAGATAAGTTGTAGTTAATTGTAGCTAAATCCGTTTGTTGTGGAAACAAATAGTTTGCAGTGTGGTTCTGTTGTATAGAAAAATGTAGCGTGTGTGCATTAGCTGTTTGATACATTTTTTCTAATTATAAGGAATGGTCGAAGTTAGAAACTTAATTTGTATTTGAAGTTAAGTGGTAATATATAAAACTATAAGATACTTTTTCATTGTATGCATGTAACAATAATTTTCGGCAAGAGTCGGTAGGTAGGCTCAATAGAGCGTCAGGAAACTACATTATCTACATTACACCATATTTCTTATTTTATCATTACTTTAGATTAAATTGTTTGTATAAATATACAACAAAAGTAATTTTTCTCTTAATGTATGATAGGTATACACGTGTTTCGTAGGTCATAATGAAGACCAGTAGTTGTTAACATGCGGACCGCGGATCGCGTGTCACAATTAAATTATTCTTCAGATTCTACACGTGTGTGCTACTTCATATTACCACCGAAAAATTCTTTATAAAACTGAAAGTTGTTAGTGTTTTCTCATAAATAAAATTTTAACAAAGTAGTGCGTGATTATGACGAGCACATATTATCAAAATCTATTTAACTACTATGCGGCCCGTGTTTGCAAAGGTTGCCGACGACTTAAGTAAAGTATTAAATGCACTTATTGTATATTATATGAAGAGGGATAAAATCGGCATTGTATACTGTAAAGTCATCACTTATAGACTAATCTAACGCGGGACACGTTCTCTATCAGTATTTACAATAGTAAGTACTCTTCATTGTTACAACTAGATACAAGAAGAATAACTAATACAAGAATAAAGTAATGTAAGAATCGTGAATTCGTAAAACCCCTAATTTTTTGAATCGTGTGTATATAGAGTAGTAGTAGTTATATATAAGGAAGACGGACATAATGTTGAGTACCGCCTCCTAAGACCCTCCTTTTTGCGTCACCAGAGACAGCCGTAGCACCGCCACTTAGATGTGATTACAATTTTTGAATTTTGGTTGGGAAATTGTTGTTACCAGTCATTTTCTATTGATTTAAGATAGCAGACAAGCATGTAGTGATGGTAAGTAGTCTCTGCCATTCTGGAAATATGTTACCAAGAGATTGACAACAGATGCGTTGCTACCCCTTAGATGTTCACCTCTTGTGTAAATACAGCCGCACACCTCTGCAAAACCGAAACGCAAGTTTTCCTATCTAGCAAAACAAACACAGTAAACCAACATCTTAGTCTCTGGGGTAGCAAAACATTTTTGTTCCTCAAGCAGGATTGCAACCTTAATTGGCATTGCTAGTAAATCAAAATGCATTTCACTTAATAGTAATCAGGTGAATTGCATTTTCCTTTGCTACTTCAATCTAAAATCCCGTTTATTCTTTAGATATTAGACAAGATATAAATGTAGAAAAATGTGGATTTGTGAAGTTACTGATAATTGCTAAAATGTGATAATTCTCTCTTTGTCATCCGCCTTCATATTCCTCTGTAAATCAACTATTTCTTACGATCTCAGAAGTATCTATACCATACTTAAATATCGAACATCCTAGGTTTTTAGTTCATGTATCCCGAAATCATATTTATGGTTGATCACAGCCTTATTTTGAGAAGCCTTATTTTTGAGGTTTTAAGAAACGCAGTTGTTTTCGATACTTACACACGAGGTAAATATCAGACCTCATGGATAGCAGCACATCTAGTTTTAATCTCAAGTACGGTTAAATTGTACTTTGGGTACATTACAAATGTGTATGGACGGAAGTTACCACCTGCAAATTTTCCAGGTGGTAAGGGAGGTACCACCGTCGCCCTCATAAACCTCCGTGAAGTAATTTATTGTGTTTCGGTTTGGAGAGGCGTGGTTGCCGGCTATTCTTAAACGCGAGGCAAACATCTTAGTCAAGGGTAGCGGCACATCTGTGGTCAACCTTAAGTACGCTTTAATCGTACTGGGGAATGATCACTATTGCCTATTGGTGGCAGTGCCCACGTACCATAAGGTGGACTGCATGCTCGTTTGCTACCTTAAGACGATAAACAAAACATCAAGTGCTCATTAACTATATTAATAGAGGCATGTTACTACACTATAAACATACTGTAAACATAAATGTATGTACTTATATAAAAATAATTTTTCGAATAAGCAATAAGCTTGAAAACGCTTGCCACCGTGTGGAGAAGCGTGAAATTTGAATTAGTCGCGACTCGGTTCAGAATATCTTCGTTAGTGACGGCTTACGATCGTTATCGGTACATACCTCACATACTTTGTTTAATGTTAATTTTTACGTTTAATACAGTAATTAGGTACACAGATAGGTGCTGCCGTGTCACGCATGCGGGTGGTACGGTGTATCTCAAATATAATGTTCCAATTGTTACAATTAATTGATGTAAACTACAGTTAAAAAGAAAAGTTTTTGAAATGTTTCTTTCACGCGGTTTTGATCCTTATAGCATTAGGCATAATTTTCTTTGATATTCCTATATCAACGTCTACAGTGTTTAGTATCCTTTAGTTAGTTTAGTAGTTTAGTATCTTCGTCTACAATGTTTAGTATCCAACTTGCTGCAAAAATAAATGAGATTCAGAAAACTACTAGCACCATCTATCAACAATTAAGTGAACTAATTTATTCTTATGGTCGATAATTTGGAATCTATAGTAATACCTACACTTCTTTTAAAAAAATTCTTTGTCTACCAATTAAGGGTCACTATTATAGGATGGTGATGGACGGGTGGACAAACAATCGGTATCTACATCCGTCCACATTCGCATCGGTTGCTATCCTTATGGAATAATATACTATGGTAGAGAATAAAGCTCGTCTATGAAAAAACTCTACGATTCAGAATACTGACTTCAAATACGATGGCGCTACCATCTATTGACTATTAGAAAAACTAATTTATTTACTCTTATGGTCAATAACTACGTTATTACAAGAGCTTAGTAATAAATTTATTGTGTGGTATCAAAGCATCTATACATAAACATCATACATCTACACATAAACATCATACTTATTAAGTAATTTGACAAGGGATAGACTCGTGAACTTTGACCGGGGAGGTACCACTGTCTTCCTCATAATCCTCCGAAACGCCTTATTTTCCTCCGTGAGGCTATTCTTGTGCTTAGGAGAGGCGTGATTGCTGTCTATAATTAGGTAAATACAAGATGAACATCTTTCCAAGGGTAGCAACGTATGTGTCAACTTTAGGTAACTATCAACTTTAGGAATCCATAGCATTTAAGGTTGTTTACAAATGGTTATGGGTATCAGTGATCAAACACTATGAGGTAGGAACAATCCTGTGCCACTTAAACTATAAATAACGCAACACTTTACAATTACATTATATTTACTTATTGAGTACTAAAAAACAAGTAAAAAACAACTTTAATAATAACACAATCAATCACAAATTCAGTCATTAGACACGGGGGAGTGGTCGTGTTTTGGGTAAACGATCTTCTTCTCCGTGTCCTGTTGCCTTTTCTTTAAGGGTCCGTGTTTCCAGTTAGGGGGATAGCCGTACTTGTCCACATCATCCCACCACTGCTGCTCCCCGGATCCCCAGATAACGTACACTACGTTTGTTCCAACCAATACTGCGAATACCGTCCAGAACGCCGTCCGCCATTGTTGGATTGTTTGCTGTAATTATATCAAATTATAGGTAACTTATTAACCTAATACAAAGAGGAGAAATTTGTCAATGCCGATGTATTATTTGATGGCGCCTCATTAAATAGTTAAAATGAAAGCACAGTCTTCGAAAAGACCGAAATCGAAAAAGTCTTTCTGTAAATGAAAGAGCAAAAAAGAGTAGTATTATTTGAAAATTATAGAAGATCTTCTATAATTTTAGCGGAGTTTCACGTCTAGAAAAAAAGATCTTACAGTCAAAGAAAATAATTTTGCGACAAACTAGAAAGCCCGTACAAAATAAGCTGTTCTACTATACTGATACTAATCTATAAGTATGAATTTAAAGAACCTATTGTGCATATTTCATTAAGAGCTATTATTAATCTATAATGATGTTAAAATTAAAGCTTTAAACAATAGCGTTCCCGGGAGTTGACGGATTCATCTAAAATTATTATGTGTACATAGCATTATTTTACGTCAATAGCGTACAAACATAGTTAAATATATATTTTTTATAAATTAACGCTAAAGCTATAGTTATGGGAGTAAATATACAAATTAAATATGCAAAATTATTATAAATACTCAAGATTGTATTATAAAAATGAATGTATGAAAATCTTTTATAACGCCTGCAGAATAATACATCACTTCTCTTGTTAGATTGCAGATAAAATAAAAACAGGCTATGCACAGATACTATGTTAAATAATCGATTGTGGAAATGCATAGCATTAATCCGATATGAAATGCATAGTATTAAGTATTGCACATAAAATCCACTATACTGTCTTACTGTGAAATAATGTCGTAATAAAATTTGCCTTATTTAGCAACGCCGTTAAGCCGTTGGCTTCTTAAAATAGAATTCTTATACCCACCTAAGAGCACATACTCTGTATAACTCTGCGTAGTATAAGACTACATAATTATAACCAATTAAAACTATAACCAATATATGACCCTCAATTATTGAAAAGACCATCATCATCCAGTATAAGAAAAGTTTAGTAAACAAAGACTTATTCCTTGAAACATTTCCTTTACAATTAAATCACTTTTTATCGAAAGCAATTCAAAGTAATTTATTTGCTTTAGGCTCATTAGATTTACAAAAACGTGATGATACAGACGGAAGAACCGAATTGCTTTCCGGTTGATTACCCGTATTTTCACTTTTAACCGAAATGAGCCCGTTCAACCGATGAAGTTTTTATACCCAAACATTAGAATCTAGTGCTTGTGGCAACAAATATTTTTTGCTCCTCTCTTTTAATGTTACGGATGAGCTATGGTTTCAATGTTTATTAGTTTACGCATAGCGATCAAAATTATGAAACCTACGATTATTATTTATTTTAGACCAATTTATTTATATTAAACACAATTGCTTTAAATTTTAAAGTAAGTTACTAATATGGATTTAAATTGTGTCAAATTATGAATCAAAAACTTATGCAATGGGTCAGTAATGAGTCATATACGAGAACGTGTAAAAGTGAAGAATTTAGGGTAGTATCCTCCGCGCTAGTTAAATGCGAGTTAGAATACTTTAAACTCCTAAGGTTTTTTTTAGAAAAAACTGTACATCTGTGTGAACTGAAGTGAATCATCTTTGTCAAGTTTCCACACGATATTTTCCTTCACCGTATCGAAACTATCAATTTATGTAGTACGCACATACATCAATTAGAAATTCGTACATTTCAAGCCCTGGACCCAAATTTGACAGGATATTAATCTCAACCACTAGTCAAAATATAATGTTTATTATGATATTTAGTTTGAATAAGATGACGTATTTTAAGAACTAAATTTCAGTAGCATTTTCATTGTTGATCCATTAAACATTGTAAAGATAAAGTAACTACCTGTTTAAAATATTCCAAATTATCTCACATCACATGACATGACAAACATTATTGTTTCAAATCAAACATATAACGAATCTGTTGAAAATCACTAAGTTCCTACTTACATCAGGTGTCAACAGTCCAATCAAATATGGCGTAATGATCCCAGAAATGGCGGCGATACCATTGACAAATGCAGAGCATGTCCCAGCATAGTTAGGTGCGATATCCATGGCATTGATCTTCACGCTGCTGTAGAAGCCGCCCATGAACGCCATGGAGGCTATGAACAGACCCACGGCCTCTAGACGGTTGCAACCGGAATACGAGGCGAGAATAATAAAGATGGCCGGCACGGAAGACGCTGAGGAAAAAAATGTCTTCCTTAGTTAAATTCATGGACACGTTTTTGGGGTATACAAGCTGTCAGAATTAATTAATTGATATAGGTTTTTCTTTATAGCAAGGCTCTTACTACGAAAATTTACTTAGTACTTAGACAGAATACAACTATTTACGAAGCATAAAAATTTGATTTGTCTCAAAAATGAAGCCATGAGAATTGATTTCTAAGTTTTCTGAGTTTCCTATTTGGTTATGAATATAATGCATGATTTATAAACTGGTTTTGTGCAGTATTTATTTACGATTTAACTGTGATTGTAAGTGTAAATAAGTACGTTTAGTACGTTCCTTAAAGTAAATGAAACTTACACAGAATATACCCAAAACAAAAACATTTCCCGATTGTATACAAGAAGAAAATAGACTTACAAATTGTCGTATAAATCTTTCGTCCAGTGCCAATACTGTGCCATTTCCGTCGCACGCAAAGATCACACAATGAGGCGAATATGAACGAACACACATACATAGCTATGTATGGGAGTGCTGACATCAGCCCTGTCTCCTTAATATTGAACTTTAGTACGTCCGAGAAGTATTTAGGGAGGTCAGTAATCATCGTAAAATAACCCCAGTCGTGTCCTATCTGCAAAGGAAATTATGTCAAGGAAAGTTAATAATGATAATCATAACAATAAATAATATGTATGCTAACTAATAATATGCATAATTGATAAAATATTGTAATTGTATATCGGGTCTCATTTTATGTCCATCGAAGAGCCCACCTATAGTTTTCCTTTTTTTAAATAAAAATAAAGGTAGCAAAGGAGACTTTAGCCCGCCTAATGGTAAGTCGTAAATATCCTCCATAGAAATTTCCAGTGCATAGAAGTCCTCCATAAAAGTCAATCCCTAAGTTCATCTAAGTAAGACATTGCACGACTTAGTCCATATAAAAACTTTTATTTCCTATTTTATCCTTACTTCTTCTATAATTCTTACTTCTAATATTCTTACTTCCAACTTACATAATTCAAAAAATCTTAATGCAAAATTTCATGTCTCTTTCAAGATCCAGCGATTTTAGGTGTGCGGGGATAAATTAATCAGGTATCAGATAAATTAATCAGTCAGCCAGTCAACCAATCATTTTGAATTTTATAAATACTCCTATAGAAAGAAGATACTAAAAGAATACTTACTGCAGCCATAATGAGTACCCAAAGGGGTGCAGATCTCAATAAAGCTTTGAAAGGTACTGGATCCAGCTTCTTATGTAGTCCTGATGCTGCTATATTTTCATTCAAGTATTTTCTCTCTTCGTCAGATATGTAGGGATGTGAATTCGGGGTACTGTAGCATAAAAGTGACTGGAATTCGGCGAAATAATTTGCAATGTCAGTAACACTTAATTTTCCAACTTATTTTAATAAATTATTAAGCGTATTATAAGCAATAATAGCGAATAAATGTCTTTGTTAATAACCTTACCCAAAATATAAACCAAATGATACCCAGCCCGCCGAAACAATAGAAAACATTAGCCCAATCGCCTCCATCTGCTAGGAAGAGCCCGGAAATATAAGGCCCGAAGATATTACCGATCTGAGCCCCTCCGAATATCATCGCACCGAAACGGGACCTTTCCGATGGGGGAACCCATCGAGCCAATAATAACACGAATGCCGGTGTTATTGGACCCTGCAATTTTATAGAGGTATTATGAAACCAAAACCGCGGGAGTTACCAGGAAGTTACTACATTACTTTGCGTAGAAACGGCTATTAAATATTTTTATTCATGTGGTTGCCGTAAAAAAAACACTACACTGCGAAAAGACATCTGTGTTCAATGAGGGCAATTTATCAATAAATTGTAGGTTAATTTCATTAAAAATAATCAACAATTTGTATACATTTGGGAATGTATTAATTTAAGTAATGACACAATTTGAATGCTTTATTTTTTAATAATTTTCAACTGAGACAGCTAAAATAATATAAAAATCTCTATCTTGATTCAAGTTCTAAAATATTTATCCTCACCTCACCAGCTCCTTCTATGACTCGTATGATGAAAAGTCCAGTAGCCCCTCCCATTGTAACTGCTAGTGGTGTCAACGCCGTTGCAATGGACGTTGTCAATAACCCAAATCCTATTGTCCATTTCCCACCAAACTTTTCTGCTAGAAGACCTCCAGGCAAATGTGTGATGACGTAACCATAGTAGAAAGCACTTAGCAGGAAACCTTGTGTCGCTTCACTCCAGTCGTATCGTTCTCGACCCTGGAAAATCATTTGAAAAGAAGTATGAATAAATAAAATAAATAAATTGTAACTTACATAAAACGTATTGATTAATTAGGTCTTGTAGGACGCCTCTTCTAAAACATATATTGGGTAAGTATGTTTAAAGCAGATCCCTAGATACAAGATCTTTTCAAAGTCAGTCACAAGTATCCACAAATATAATTGATTCCGTTAAAATTTTTATCGTTACCTACAATTCCCGTTAAAATTAGTTTTTTTGGTATTCCAGGCTAGCTGCTTCTAATAGTCAGATATCAAATGAATATAATATTTAACTCATATCATGATTTAAATAGGTATATAAATAAAAATTACCTCATATATAATAGTAGTAGAGTTACTTATTGAGCCCGGATCTTTGATAGATGTATCTGGACATGTTTCGCCAATTATATGTTCTGAGGATTGCGTGTGAATCACCATCTGTGTTATGGTCATACTTAAACACACTCGCATTGTGAACGCATTTGCCAACGCGAACAGACCCAGAAGACCCAAAACATATCGTTGGGGTATGAAGAGAACTGAAAATGAACCACGAGACGAATTCATGAACATGATAATAAAATACCCATATTATCTTTGATTTAACAGTTTTTGTTCAGAATTGTTATTAGTCAGGTGGTGTAGTTCCACCACCAAGGAGGTATCACTTCTACCACCTGCTAGTACTAGTATTAGTTAGTATTTCTAAGGCTTACAGGAGAACTTCTTAGTCCTCAAACTCAAGTACAAAGAAATCGTATTTGAGGTTGATTACAAATGTACATGGGCGGCAGTAGTCACTTACGATCGGGTGGACTGCATGCTAGGTTACGATCTCTACACAATAAAAAAGTTTGGGCCAGAATACTTTATTATATATTAATATGAGGTTTCGAATGAATTTGAACTTTTGAATTTGAATTTTCAATTTTTTACTTTAGATTACTGTAGATTCAATTTCCCAACTCGGTAGTAGATAAAAAATTTATTGGAGAGACAACCTGACATTGAGTCTTCTTAATCTTCTATTGTCTAGTAGATTAAAAAGCGTATTGCAGTTATATTTGAGCCGCCTTTGCATTTACATTTATTAATTAAAAATCTTTTTTACTCTTTAGAACCTCCACAATCTAAATGTCAAAGGTAATCTTTGCATAAATGCATCGTATCCCGCTCAACAAAAGGCATCCAAAATGAACACAATGAGCCTGAGCTTTGTTCAGCAGAAGAACAATATCAAATTAGAAGTATTACAGTAGCAAATATTGAGAACAGAGAGACTATTTACTGACTGAACTGACTGACAATGTAATGTAATTCCTTAGATTTTTCAAATATGGCTGCTATAATCAGATTGGAAGAAACCAGATTTTTAATTATGAAAATGTGCCATGTGCCAGGACCACCTGGCACATGGCCCTTCTACCAAGAATTCATATATCATCTCATCATTCTCCGTGAACCAACTAATTGTATTTCGGTTTGGAGAGGCGTGGGTGCCGTCTATACTTATGCATGAGGCGAACATCTTAGTCCTCAGAGCTAACAGCGCATCTGTAGTCGGACTTAGTCGTACTTGGGGACGATTACTGATGTTTACGGGCGGCAGGGACCACTTACCATCATGTGGACTGCATGCTCGTTTGCTTTATACGATAAAAATATGCAAATAGATTAAAGATTAAATGCAGTTACGCCACTATTATGTTGTAGTGTTTTGTTTATTTATATTATCGTACAAAGTTACAAATAGTTCAGAGATACTCTAAGACTAGGATTACTCGAACACACTTCAGGGTTTTAAAATTACCAACGTGGTGCAAGCACGTGTAGAAAATCGAGATAAGTTTTGATGCATTTATCTACACTTGATCTGAAGCCTCAACCATGATAAGATCTTGAGAGGAAACTGGATAAGGAACAATCAATCTGTATCAAAACTAGTTCTGTTAGATTACAATATCCAGGTAACATTCTTATCAAAGAAGTCTTGTTTGAATAAATCCATATTGTTGTGACGGAGTTATTATCTTAAATGTGTTTTTCCGTTATTATGGCTGTCGTATTTTTCCAAAAATAATAAAGTATGTTCAAAAGATTCAGACATTGCCATTTTTCCTTTAAATGTATATTACGTTACAGGTATAATAAATTTCACCATTTTAACTTAAAAACACCAGAATAGATTTTCATGATTATAGATTTTTTAGATTTGTCTGCATCGGAAATTAATAATATTTGATATTCATCAAATATTGTAAACTTACAAACTGTTCCTTGCAAATTTAAACAATCAATCAAATATTGTCATATACACATTAAACCGAAGAAAATATTAAAAAAAAATTACTCTTGCACTGTAGGAGCAAGTGGTATGACCACTACATCGGTCATTAGTTTTTTGATAATAGTTTGACCTGCATCATACGACACTAAGCACTTAATTTATTTCGGCTACTATTTTGTCCCAGAAAATATACATTTTCAATGGGATCCTTCGACTCTAATCAGTAACATAATTATAGTAAAAATCTGCGCTGGCTGAACTTAGGTTTTTAATAAAAACTAGACATTTTCTAAAAATGAAACCTAGCTAGATCGATTTATCGCCCCCGATACCCTCCAAACACAAATTTCAATATATTTATACAAGAATAGCTCATTTAAAGGTATAAAGAAAGATGACACTTGAAAGAAAATCGTCAGGCACTCATTTGTTATATGTCACTACTTGTTATGTCATTAATTATGTTACTTTTCATTTAATTTGAAACATAGAAAATTATATGTCAGAAAGATGGGTAGCAGCGTCTTTCTGTGAATTAACTCATTTGGTCTATTCTCGATCCGATATGTCTAAGAAATGTTTACGTCTAGGAATACGCTTAAAAAGACGTAAAGTACCAAATCTTCTTACGGTATTGTTTCTTATTTCACGGATTTGATTTAATATCCGTCACCATCGCCAACCCGTCGTTAGTTTACATTTGCGGGTTTTCTAAAAGAGATTCCTACATACAACGCTCTAATGTCCTTGAACTCGTTTTACTTTCAACGCTTGTAACTGTTTATGTGCTCTTTAATAAAAAAAAACTTAACTTCAATAAATACTAAAAAGTGTTACGTCTTTGTATTTTAAAACGATTCCCTAATACGATAAGCCAGAAGTCTTAACTACTAGGCCATAGCTACGTTTGTAACTAGCATTTAACGGATAATTATGATATAATAGGTACTACTTCTATGAATTCGAGATTACACAGTTATAACAAGATAATAAACGACACAGTTAAGTTTTATAAGAGCGAATAAGTCTAACAATATGGGATTTAATCTCGAACTATTAAAATTGCACTTTAAAATACTACGAAACAGATAAATAATGATCTTACTGACAGTTTCAATTATACCATAAAATTGGCTACAAGGAACGTGGAAGTAATAAAAAGTAACTGGCCGTAAATGGAACTATAACATCTAAATTAATCTATCTTATTATAATATATAAAAATGAATGTTTGTATGTATGTTCTTTATAGAATCGTAAACTATGCATTTGATCATGTGATGATCTTTAGCAAAGTTGTTGTGCATGAGCCCACGAAGGTTTCTGAGTTCGTACGACCAATTTTCGACAGCTTATTTTAGTTGGTGGCGTAGCAACGCGCGCAGGATACAGCTAGTATACGATAAAAAATCTTACTTCAGCTTACCTTATCTGATTACTCTTCAAATCGGACCACAGTAATAGAATAGTTATAGTTATAGTCCTTCGAAATGTATCCTCTTATTTTACTACTAAACCTTTAAATTTTGACTATAAATCCTTGTCAATTGTCAACATGTTAACCCACGAACTAAATTAATTAATCATAGATGACCCGCGTGGCGCAGCGGTCACCGAAACAGTTTGACTCGTAAAGATTTTCATGTTCCATCCCCGGGCTTACATCCAACATTTGAATTTGAATTTGGATTTCTCTTTATAGTTGAAGTTTTTTTTTTATTTTTTTATTGTGAAAGGTAGCTAACGAGCAGACAGTCTACGTGATGATAAGTAGTCAATGCCGCCCATTGACATTAGTAGTCATCCCCAAGAACGGTTGACGCAAGGTTGACCACGAATGCGTTACTACTCTTGAGGACTAAGATGTTTGTCTCGTTTGTAAGTATAGCCGGCATCCACGCCTCTCCAAACCGAAACACAAAAAAATACTTCACGGAGGATTATGGGGGAGCGGTGGTACTCTTTTTTGCTTGTCTATGACTCCCAAAGCACAGGTAGTTCAAGTGGAGCTGCCACTATTATAACACCTTATACACTCATAGCCCCACACTAGGATTCCCTGTAACGTGGGTGCCATGGACACACACAAGACGTATGCACAAACACCCAGACCCAGAACAGAAATCTAAATTCATCATTTAAATTTATGTCTGGTTTAAATTTAAGACCGGTGTGGTGACCGCTGCGCCACGCGGGTCGTATTATAAACTTCTTTGTATGTTATATTCTATAATATATACACATATTATTTAATGTACCAGCGGACCTAGTATATGTGGACCTGCCTTCATTATTTTGAAAAAAAAAAAATTGAGGTCATCAGTTCATATAAAAACAAATAACACTTAAGTATTTGCAGAATTTCATGAAATTATTTTAAGTAGCTTACGGATATAAGCGTGGAAGAACATCGTAAAGTATTTAGATACTTATATATTAAGACAGAAATGGCGGACTTTTGACCTTTGAGTAAAACATAATTTAACCCACTTATTATGTACATAAATTAATCCAATAATATAATTGTAATTTAAATTGTATTTAGAATGTAAGCATTTGTTTCATAATGTAAACTGAATGTTATACGGAGGAAGTTAATTCATTACGAATGAGGAAATATTAAAAATTACAATGGAATGTGAAAACTGATCTAAATAGACAAACTCAAACGTACCTATCAAAAAATAGCAAAATACTCGTATAGTTTAGTTTTTTTTATAGTCCTTTAGTTATCTCTTTCTTATTTACCATTTTGCCTAGTTTTAATGTTTTTGATTTCACTTACTATTAATTAATTTACTTGCATCTGGAATATATTTATATATGATTTTCGCATAAATTATATATAAAAGTTGTATATTCTCTATCTAAGAACATTGTAAAAAGATGTTGAACATTAATACTACTCTGAAAACACCAACGGAATTGTTGTGCTCACACTAGGTCAATTTCGAATGTCTATCAAAGAAATTTATTTTATACATAAAGTTCTGCAATTACATTTGAACTAAGGACGTACGATTTTTCACATGAAAGCAGCGGTTTTTAACCGTCCCGCTTGCGAAATCCCAGGCGTACCCATAACCAAAAACCGTATCTATCTATACATATAATAAAGCTAAAGAGGGTCGAAAGTCTGTACATGGAAGGTATGCGAAAAAAAGTTGGGGATACTTAGAATCGAAAACAGAACACGTTTTAACAGTTTTTAGATTTTGTCTGTTTATTTGACCGCGCAATACGTAAAAATGACTTAACGGAATTTGATGCAAACTTGACTAATCTGTCGAGAAGACTTCCGGCCAGGTTTTAGGCCATAAAAATTCACCGCTAAAAGGAAGGTAGTGAGCGGAGCCGCGGGCACAGCTAGTTTAAAATAAAACAGTCATATCGCGGCGGGGGGACAGCAAAAACACCCCCGGCGGCCCCGGCCCGCCGAA
>DWNR01000901.1:0-17122 GCA_018250455.1 Polygonus leo | reverse complement strand
ATAGCATGCTGTTTGTACCTATAATTAAGGTGACACTTACCAATATCTATTGTAATTCCAAAGCCTAAATTGTAATAAAACTAGTGTTCACTTTGTTGGTACGACAAATAATAAATAAATAAAATAGGATGGACTTCTACACATTTTATTTGGGAAAATTACCTTCACACTAAAGATACTCGCCTGGGCTTCACTGCGCGTATCGCGATGAAGCAACAAATTTGCATTGTAATACAAAAACAACATGTATATAATATCATGGAGAAACGTAGTGGGAATACTTTAAAAAACATACGGCATGGCGACCCACTTTGTATTAATATGTAGATAAATAATGGCTCACTTCGATCTGCTGATCTCACTGTGGGAAGCCGCTCGCTGATTTCACAATAAACTTTATTTAAACAGGCACGTAGGTTTCGGGCTTATGCTTCAGGATTCTCAGTCTATCAGGCAGTCAACTCCGGCATACAAAAACCTGAACGGTTTTATATAATAAAAAACAAGAAATTCACATACGACAGAAACCACATGCCCCGGGCTTATTGGTATATTTCACTGAGTTTTTTTTAATAATATGAACATAAATGGATACATGCATGAATTTAAAAGAACCCGAATTGAAATATTTATGCCAAGCACGCGTACGTCTCGCAGTCATTTTATACGCGCCTTATTACAGTAGGAAATTTGAAAAATTACAAGAAAATTGCGTGACATTCATAAATTCACGCAACGCGACTTGTGCGAGTGGAAGTAAAAACCACATCTTCACTTAGTAGGTTCCTAATGTATGTACATCTTGATATATAAAAATCTAGCATGATGATATTCTTCAAAAAAAAATTCCGAAACTACTTAACCGATTTTAGTGAAATTTAACTCAAGTGTTTACCTTGGTCAATGTTATCATTTTTTTAAATCCAGGTCTTCGTCTGCTCGTGGCCACTAGCTTTATTATATAATAACAAATCCAAAGAATGTGAACAGAACCCTATAATAAAGGAACCATTGTCCTGTATCCGTAGAAATATAGACACTTGACATATTTACAGACTGTGTATGATTTACTAAACTTCTTTATTATGTTTAAAATATACATAGTTAACACACCGCCATAGTTTTTGTATAGGTAGCAAACGAGCATGCAGTCCACCTGATGGTAAGTGGTCACTGCCGGCCATGGACATGAGTGATCATCCTCGAGCACGATTAAATCATACTTGAGGTTGACCACAGATGCGTTGCTACCCTTGAGGACTAAGCTTTTCGCCTCGCGTTGAAGTATAGCCGGCAACCACGCCTCTCCAAACCTTGACGGTCGAACTACCACCTGGCAAAAAACCTAAAGTAAGTACCCATAAACTTACAGTTCAAGTGTGTTAAATATTGTGCAGTGGTACGAAACTCTTGGTGCGTGGATCCAAGTCACACTTTACCAATTTTATTTTAATTAGACCAAATTTTATTACCTTCGACGTATACTGGATCATGTAAATTCGTAGGGTATTGGTAGGTACTTCATTTTGTAAAGTAAATTCAATCTACATTTTTACATCCTCTCAATAGTACCTACTTTAAGAGAATACTTAACAAAACTCAAGATTATTTGATTAAAGTTTTAAAGTATTAATTTAGAAGGATTAAAGAAAAAGAGCGACCGAGCAAAAAATAAAATCATGTTAAGATATAAAAATGATGTTCGTCTATAACCTCCAAAAGAACTTAAAGTTAGTCCAATTTTAGAGCGTAGATAACTATCTTAGCTTTAAAATTGGACTAACTTGGACTAACTATCTCGATTTATTTTGGTATATTTTTTGATAAAAATTACATGTTGCATGTAATGACATCAGCTACGTTTATAGTGATATTATTATTTACCAAAATTGATCCTACACTTTATTAAAAAATACTTTTTTTTTGTCAATAAAAAGTTCAAATGTGTCCATTTGAAATATTCAATTTGTTTGAATGCTACTAGAATAAATAAGTATCTGCAATGAAATCTAAATGAAAAGCAATAACTTTAATACGTAGACTTTCGTATCAATCGTAGCGCCTAATCTACTGAAACAATTTTATAGGATTTATCCCAGTAGGCACATTACATTTCTTCCATTAACATACATTTATTAGTGAGTTATTATTCTTTTTATTTAGTATTGTATATTTGTATAGACTAGAGCAAATAGAAAAAGAATACAGTAGAGCAAATAGAAAAAACAGCCGGGTTTTAATCCCTAACTATTGGCGAAGGTAACAAGGGTAAGAAAGGCCTAAGGGCCTGACGAGAAGGACGAGAACTAACATACGGTAACAGTAGTTTCAGTAGTTTGTTATAAGGTTTGCGAATACGTTTCGCATTCGGACCACATGCGTATTAAAAGAGGAATAAGCAAAGTGTAGAAGAGAATGACTTCGTATCATTCGAACGAAATTTAAAACTAAACTCTCTATGTATAGACTCACAAATAATATATCTTATAGGGCAATGATTTTATGAAAATATTATAGGTTCAAAGAGAAGATATATTGGAAATATAATTGGTACTATTTGATCTATTCTACAAAATTTATTTGACAATATTGTTTTTATTCTTAGACTTTCGCTTATTAAAGATATACTTTTAGAATACTTTATATATTTGACGAGCCATTTCTTTGTATGTTCTCGTAAAATATTTCACATTGTATGTCTACACACACACACACACACACACACACACACACACACATCTTCACGACAAATCCCTAACGGGGTAGGCAGAAAGTATGTCTAGAGATCGTTTTAAAAAAGGAATCCCACATAACCGCCTGGTCCCTATGGTGGTGGGTAGGGTATCCGTACCGGATGTTTGAAAAATAGACTTTCTGCAGTTGATAGTGCCCATACACATTACTTTTGTTTTCAATATATGAAGAATACCTTCGACCTCAATGTAAAACGAGTCGTTCAAGCTAAAATGCGTCCTACATGTGTTAAAAACATAGACAGAAATCACTCTTTCGGTGTGTTGCAACTTTATAATATAACTTCATCTTCGTGGACTTCAGAATTAGGTACAGGCAGCAAAGGCACGTACCTACAGACATACAAACGGAAAACCTAAAGATAATTGAATTTGTCTTAATAAGTATCTCTCATATTATAATAGTGATCCGGCAGACGTTATTCTACCAGAAATATTAAATGTCCAATAAAAAAAGACATTTGAATCGACATTTAAACTATCCTATCTCTCAAATTGGATCAAGTTACATATACGTACAAAATTTCATTAAAATCGGTTAAAACATATAATATATCGTAACAAAAGATTTTTATTCAGCTATTGACTAATTACCATTTATTTATACATATATATGAAAAGAACTCATTCGTTGTATGTTTTTTCAGTGGTTTAACCAATGAAATTTCGTTTGGCTAAGATACAATTTTTTGTATATTGTAGACAAAATTACTTTGGCAACTAATTTATAACTATCGTTAAATCTAGCTCAAACGTATTTACGGATGGTCGATTGTGTTATGACACAATATTGGACTAGTTTCAACGTAGGCAGAGTAACTAATACAATAATATTAATAGACGCAGTCACTAACAGTGCAAAACATAATGTTCATCATGAGACATGAGACATGAATGGACAAATGAGTTAAAATAATTTAATCTCTTTTAAATGTGTAAAGAAGTATAAAGTAATTTTCTTAATCCACTTGGATATAATTGGACACTTCCATAATCAAACTCAAACAGAATTGAAATTGTAATTGTGGCCCACCACAGATGCGTTTCTACCACTAAGTACAGCGATGGTTGTCTCTAAGATAAATGTACATGGTCTCATACTTGTATAAAACATATAATTTATATTATAACATTAGGTTTTAAAAATAGCTTCGTTAAAATACGAGGGAAAAATCCGTGCGTAACGTGTAATTAAATCTGATATTTTCGGGATTATAAATTAGCCATATGGTGGGATGTTTACTCATGTTTGTGATTAAAATAAACCAGCGAACAGTTTTTTTCCATAACACAAAGCTATATTTGTATTACTAAAGGAGATAGAACTCAAACTTGTTTCGCGATGTACAGCTCTATCACTACCCGCTATTTTTTATATCGTTTAAAGGTAGCAAACTTGCATGCAGTCCTGATGAGAAGTGGCCACTGCCCCCCATGTACATCTGTAATCAACATCAAGTACGATTGAATAGTACCTGAAGTTGACCACAGACGCATTACTACCCCTGAGGAATAAGATGTTCGCCTAATGTGTAAATATAGCCGGCAATCAAGCCTCTCCAAACAGAAATGAAATAAATTGCTTTACGGAGGACTATGGGGGTTGCGGTGGTATCTCCCCGGTCGGACTGCACGAGTTTTACCACATACACGATATTGGTGTAGTCACTATAAAATGAACTGGTAATTCACATTTTCTTCCGAATAATAAAATTCCAAGGGAACATAATAAACGATATCCCTATGTTTTTAGTCTGTCTGTAAGTATTTGAGTCCAAACAGTTTGGCCTGGTGCCCAAGTCAGTTTCCATCGCACATTTGTCGAAAGTTGAAGTGCTATTCACACCAACTAGGCTGGCAGAGGCTTTCTTCTCTACCGCATTCGTAAAGATATGGATTAATGTAATAATTGAACCATACATTGCTATTTCTTTTCTTATGAAATCCAAACATCGCCCTGGCCCTTAAAATCTATATCAGCATACTGACCTCACACTACTTGAAGTGCGTAGGTACCTACGTAAACCTCATAACCATTCTGGAAGCGAACACTGTACCCTTGCAAAGAATGGAAACTTTTAAAATGGAAAATAAACCGACGACCCGCATAGCATCGTTAATTGTCACTGGACCGAGCACTATGCTTGGCAGGGGATTCTGGATTCAATCCGCGGGACATTCAATTGATGCTTTTATTTTGGCTTGGGCGAATGTGTACATTCGCACACAAAACACGAAACCGAATGGGAAAGTCATATATCTACGTACTTACGATTGCTATGTTATAACCAGTTTTATAACCAAATTTATCAAAACCATTCCCTCATTTATAAGTAATCAACTGTTTTCAATTGAACATTGATAGTCTTTTTTGTTGTAACTTGAAAATTTCAATCGAAAAATTCATATTTTACCTACGAAATTTTACCAAAAATATTTGCAGTCTCAACTCTAAAATCTGCAGTGCGAGAACGATGCCGCAGGGAATAAAATTATTTGATATTTATTAGCTCTTATGCATATAAGACAACTGGCTAAAGTTTGCAACTTGTAGTGAAAATTTACCCAAGTTATCTTAATATTTTTTATATAAACGTATGAAAGTAAATGATCAGGCATAGTTGCTAACAGAATAATGTATAAAATAAATACATTAAAGTAAACATTATTACGCTAAGTATATATTTAATATTTGATTAGTATTCTACGAAATGTTAACGAAATTCTGTTATAGTAGAAAAATTGTTAAAAAAATATTTAATAATAACCATCAACCCACTATAGAATCACTGTTGAAATGGGTCTCTTTTGAGGATGAGAAGGGTCTGAGAACCGCAGTAATATAATTTGCTTCGAAGTTATGAACAAGTTTCAGCATTAGCCGCGATTAATGTAGCGTTCTAAGGGAGATCTATTTTAAGTTCATCTCCACCAAATCCAGCACACCTGTTTCGGTTACACTAGTACCTACTACTACAACTATTTGCGTTGTCTTTGCATGATTACACGAGAATCATCTTATATTATTTATAGAAGTTATATATATTAATAGGATACCCTTTGTTTGTGGGACGTTCAAGCTACTGGGAACTATTTTTGTCTCAATGGAACCACCGGGACAAAAATCCCACAAGTTGTACAACCTCTAAATATTTATCTTAAGTAAGTTTGCTTCATTAAATGATTATCCAAATTCATCTTCGACACATATGTATGTGTATATTATTAAAAAAGTTAGAATAAAACCAACCATAGTATCTACAAAACGACTTGTACTTATACGCATGCTTTACTCGATGCCCGAAGAACTGCAAGTCACGGCAATCACTGAGACGCCATAAAGCTAGGTGATAAGAGCCGAGTCCCCGCATTTCCCTTTTCTTATTTTCTTTATTCGCTAAGTTGCACACGCCAACTGTTATTGCATATAAGTAAAAGCGCTTCGTAGTCTCTTATTCACAAAATCTTGTTAGTGTAACTAAATGCTTCAGAAGTTTCCTTTTTTTTACATTGCGCACTCTACGGTGAAATATATTTTTAATATTTACGCAGAAATCTTGGATTTTTCTGGATGAAATAGAATAATACCTACGCTTAATAATACTCTACTTAACTATCTGTTTTCTTTTTTTTAATTTTAAGTGATTATCAATAATGCTATGTTTTGGTAAGGTTCAAAAACATACTTTACGTGGTTAGCTTTACGTAGAATATAGGACATATACGTACCTACATAGATATGTATTACACAAACTTCAATTCCTATCGATTGAGCTTACGAAGCATAAATCTCCCACTCCCTTTCGTGACGTGTAATTATTCGCCTTAAATACGAAACTGAGCGACCTTGACTTTGACCGCTTTTATAGCCTAGACACACTCGAAACTTATGCTCTAAACAAAGGTTTTCACGACGTATCACCATAAACCCAATGAGGCCTAAAAACATAAAACGCAAGTTCACTTTTTATTTTGTTAACATAAGTGTTTTTAGGTAGTTTATAGATATATATATTTAGATATGTCTCTATAACACACACAAAACTTTACGCCAAATCCCTAACGGGGTAGGCAGAGAGTATCAAGTGCCAAACGGCACAGTTCTGGCATACTTGCCTAGCTTCTTGCATTTTCACTCTCTCTTTGCACTCTCCTCATACAAGCACGCCGATTTCGGAGACTCTTGACACCTTAATATCTCTAAAAATATAGATAAATATATATCCCCATATCTGAGATATGAGATAATAGGACGTGAATAGGCTCCGAAACCGCTCGACTAACAGAATTTCGGCTTCGTAACCAAGACGGTTGACAATTATACTTGTACGTGTTTATTTCATGACAAAGGTTTTTATGCTATCAATTTGTTGTAACTCACAACCAAAGGACACCTCAGCATACTCACTCATCCCTACGCACATTTTATTTGCCTTATTTGTCGATTTCTATTTCTTCTTATCTATCTTCTCAAAGTTTTTTTAATGTATCGCTCAATGCCTAACTTTTTATCAATTGATCTATGAGTGAATTTACCGACGACTTTGATAGGTCATAGCTATGCTAAGTTGGAACATCCTACCAATCATAATCGGAAATTGCGACTTTAGCCATCGGTTAAGTAGTTAAGGTAACACTTTTTACCCGGATCGCTTCGTCGGGAACTGGCAGCCGGTACCATTAACATTACATAATGCTAAAAGCGGAAACCAGACGATTCACTAGCCCACACGGCAAAGGAGAAAGCCGATTTACTAGGTGCTTACTTTGCCTCAAACTCGACACTTGACGACAGGGGGACTACACCGCCTACCATCCCGAGATGTAAGAGCTCTACGCCTAATAAACAGTTTTCTCAAAAAGCTGTCAGGCGAGCTCTTCTGTCCCTTGATGTCAAGAAGTCGAGTGGGCCAGATGAAATCTCCGCTGTGGTGTTGAAGACGTGCGCTCCCGAATTGGCTTCCGTCTTAACGCGGTTATTGCTCTCCAAGGTAATGGAGCGCGTTATTAATACGCAGCTCCTCAGGTACCTTGAAGATCATCAACGACCTGCTGATACGGTTTTTGTCGGGGCCGGTCGGCTGGTGACCTTCTCGTGTTCTTGGGTATTAAAATCTCGTATGACGTGCAGTTTAGACGTCATCTGGACGAAAAACTCTGTGTCTTCAACATAGCGAGGCAGTACTTCACTGCGGGGCAACTCCTTCTGCTATATAAAGCTCAGGTAAGGCCCACATGGAATACTGCTCTCACCTTTGGGTAGGGGCGCCGCAGTACCAACTTGGGGCAAGTTGTAAAATTTTTAAATGTAAAATTTTGGGGCGATACATAAAAAGTTTCATTATAATAAAATAGAAATGAAAACCATCGTACAGTATAATGTGTGATGTGGAGTAAAATTGTGAACCCTGCGCTAGTTTTAAACTATGTTTATTACAAACAGAGCCAAAAAAACTGACGCAGTGTTGTTTGTGTAGAAATGTCATAAATCTGAATTCAATGTCTTTTTTATTCATTCAGCATGAGCAAATTTAATCCAACACAATGGCCCACTACGCCACGACATCCCCTCCTATAAATGTTAGTGGCATGTCTTGTGTTCATAGCACTACCATTGCGCACCTTCTCTATTTAACATACTCGTACATGTGCGTAAAAGCATTTTTAGGGCGTGTACGCCTTCTGTTGGTAGTATACACAGAACCCTACGTTTACGACGCCTGGTAACATTTGGTCAATTATTAAAGATTAGCATGGAACCGTCGCGCTATTAAAGTAATCCTAAAAGCATTGTTCTGCGGTTCATATTTTTCAAGCTTTGTAACTTAACGGTCCTTGGAACCGGTCAAAACCTCGAAGCCCAATTAGATGGCGTTGTACAAAAAAAATTGAATAATTTTTTGTGAATAAAGTGATAAAAATAAACCTCTTTACTAGTATTTATTATTATAGCGACCATAATAATACATATACTGTCAAAATGTGAAGTATCTACTTATACTCAAGATACTTTGTGACACACGGACGGACAGACAATGAAGTTTTAACAATACAGGTTAATATACCTTTTGAGTAATAAATAATATCTACAGTGAAAACTTCTAGTTGCTATATTTAAATATATAGCTACCTACTTGATTTATCTGCAAATGAAGAACTCGTAGGTATCTCTCAACAAACCATTGCGAAATCAAAATATTTACATACTGTTCGTAAAAAAGATAACAAAGTAGTTCTCAAGATGTTATTTAAAGAAACAAGATTTCACGAAAAGTAAGGAATCTGATGTAAACTTGTGGGCAAAGAAGTGGGAAAATTATACTAAGCGATATTTCTGTAATCGTTTATTTCATTTCATTTTATTCAATCAACATTTTATACTGAATTAAGTGTTTATTTTTTGTATATATCTAAGTATACATACATGTATATTTTGTAAATATTTGATTTGTAAATTAAAAACTATTACGAATGATATAACTTGCTTAATATTACATTTAATTCGCCAATTCTTTATTATATACGTTATTGCAACGATAAATCTTAGGTTTTACCACAGAAGCAGTAGCGAAATTACCAGTAGGCTGGAACCTAGGGCGGCAAATTTGTCTAGAGCATCAGCAATGTCAATTTAAAATTTTTTACCAAAACGTTCGAGGCCTTAAAGGCAAAACGGGTTATATTTTAAGCAATCTGATTGAATTTCATGGCCACATAATAGCACTCACTGAGACTCGGTTAGATAGCGGCGTTCACGACGGCGAGTTGTTTCCATCCGATTTTGCAGTGCTTCGTTACGACCGGCCCGGAGGTCGCGGGGGAGGGGTACTACTGGCGACCCGCAAACCATTCAAACTCAAACGACTCCACTGTGCATGTACGCAAGATGATGAATTAGTAGTAGGACTTATTACAAAAGGTGCATTACGATTCATATGTTGTGTTGTTTATTTACCACCGAGAATACCAGATACAAGATACTATTCAATCTTTGATTGCATTGAAAACCTTAGTAATACATATAAATTACCGATTTATGTACTCGGAGATTTTAATTTGTATTCTACTTCACTATCTGTACGTGAAGATTTTAACACTTTACTCTCAGTATGTAATTTAAGACAGTGCAATACCGTGGCCAATGGCTTAGACCGTATGCTCGACTTAGTACTTGTGAAATCCAATCAGATTACACCTAATGTATGTGAATCGGAATGGTCTTTAGTTGACGGAGAAATCCACCACCCGCCGTTAGAAATAACTTTATATAAAAATCTAATAAATTTATCTACAGATACTACAATACCTCACAATAATTACAATTATAATAATATATATAAACGCAATTATTACAAGGCCAACTACCATGTGTTGTACAGGAGTCTAGCTGAAATCGATTGGGAGCTGGTATTCACTGCTACCACTGGTGAGGAGGCCGTCTCATATATGTATTCAGCTATATATCAGGTGTTAGATGAAATAGTTCCAAATAAAAAAATATGTAATTACCCATGGCATTATCCCGAATAGTATGACGGTAATATTATTAAATATTTAAAAATAAAAACAATGTACCACATTCTTTATAAAGAAACTAATAATCAATTATTTCAAGCATTCTTTATTTATTTTCGAAAATTAGCTAAGTCACTTATAGCAGCTAATATGAAGTTATACTTTCATAACTTAGAAGTCAAATTAACTCATAATCCCTCTTGTTTCTGGACTCAAATTAAAGATGCCAGGCGATGTAATAATCCAACTACATTCAATATGTCTAATATTCAAGATGTAGTGAACTCGTTTGCTTCTTTTTTCAAAAGTGTTTTTTTATCACGTTCTCCGATACTTGATTATCGCGCTGCGCTTACCGCTGCCGGGAGTGGGACTACATCTTTATCGCATCCGTACCTTAGCGTTAACGTCGACCAGGTAACGATGGAAGAAGTGCGTGTTGCTTTGAAAAAAATGACTCCAAAGATGACACAAGGACCGGATGGGATTCCCCAACTAATTTTACGTGATTGCTATGAGATATTTGCCCAACCCCTGCATTTTATCATAAATCTTTTAGTTAACATTGTGAATATCCTGCCATTTGGAAATTATCAAGGGTCATTCCGATCCATAAAAGTGGTCCTAAATCGGATATACGTAATTATCGTCCAGTGGCAGTATTATGCGTATTTGCAAAAGTGGTTGAATCAATTTTATATTCGCGTATTTATAAGCAACTTCAAAATTGGTTTTGTAACGAGCAACATGGTTTTCTTCCTGGCCGCTCAACAAATTCAAATCTTTTAAATATTACCACATTATTATCAAATAATCTTGATGCTAAAAAGCAAGTCGATGTTGCTTATTTCGACTATCAAAAAGCTTTTGATAAAGTTGATAACGATATACTACTCAGAAAGCTAGGCACTGTATTTTCACCCAACTTAACAAAATTTTTTGCTAATTATTTATCTAAACGGTTACAGTATGTTGAGTATGAAAGCTTTAGATCACCATCGTATGAAGTCACATCAGGTATAGGACAGGGTACTAATTTGGGGCCTTTATTATTTTTAATATTAATAAACGACCTTCCTACAGTAATCGAGCATTGTACGTGTCTTATGTTTGCGGATGACGTTAAGCTTGCGTTACCAATAGCGAGTGCTGCAGATGGAAAGCATCTGCAGACCGATATAGATAGGGTCCATGAATGGGGTTCGATTAATGGTCTCATACTAAATATAGAAAAATGTGTAGTAGTATCATATTCACGGGCGCGGAACCCAATTTGCGTTGACTATAGTATCGAAGGTAATAAAATCAATAGAAAATTATCGATAAGGGATTTGGGCACTGTATTCGACAGCAAGTTGACATTTCGCGAAAATGTATCTAAACTAGCCAAAAATGCACGTATAAGTTTGGGTTTTATACTACGTCAATCAAAACATTTTAGGAATCCTTCTACTTTACGAATATTATATAATGCTTTCGTTCGTAGTAAATTAGAAATAAACGCCATTATATGGAATCCTCACGAGGTATGCTATAAACTATTTATAGAGAAAGTCCAAAAGACATTTATTAGATTTATGTATATGAAAGTATACGGCTACTATCCATACTTGTACCCTACCTTATTTATTCTCGGCATGGTGGAGCTACGTCAATTAGAAGTTCGCAGGGACTTAGCATTAGTGTATTACTTCTTTCGTCTGATACGTGGTTTCACATATAACCCGGAACTATTATCACAAGTCGGTTTCGCCGTGCCCTCGTGGAGTGCGGTGCGCGCGGGCCGGCAGCGGGTGTTCGCGGTGGCGGCCGCGCGCACGGCACTCCGCCGATGGGCCCCGCTCGCCATGGCCCTGCGTCTTATTAATTCGATCACTACTCATAACCAGCGAATTGATCTTTACTCCTGTTCAACAAGTCAATTCCAAATTATAGCAGGTCACTTTTTGGAATCATCAGTCACTGGCAGCAGTATTGCATAGTATCTAAATATAAATACTTAAATAATTATATTATGTTGCACTATTATGATAACAAATGTTAGTAAATAAGTTATTGCAATAATTGTGTATTTCACATTTGTGTTTGGTTTAGACTGTAAGCAAAATGTTGATTAAATAAATAAATAAATATTATGGAATGTTCAAGTTTGTAGAAAGCCAAATTTTATGATGTAGGTTTTTATATATTTCGCCGCGTATTTTTTAAAAACTAATACATAATTAGCAACTGGATTACTATAGCTGGATTACTGAAATTGTTACCGTGAAAAACATTCGTAAACTCGTTTTAATTCCTACTGGATCAGATATCTTGTTGTAAAGTTGTTAACTTTAACTACATGAACTTCCCGAATAAAAGAAAGAAGTTCTCTGGCCAACGCGTTCATGATAAAAAAACTCCGGAAAGTTATTTCAAACCCCAGAAGCGATGAAATTAAACAGATTCCTGTTTCCCGCTCAACAAAAGCGTTTATAAAGTTTATTCGCATTATGAAAATAGACAACGGGAGTTACGAAACTCCCGTTGTCTCTCGGTCTCTCGGTAAATACTATAACGTTACAACGAATACCGACGATTAGGTGGACCACAATATTATTACGTGACTGGGCCTCTAAACGGACAGGCAGGCAATCTCTATAAAGAGGTATTTGGGACCCTAATTTACACCCCCTTTCGTAATATTCGGCTTCTCAGTTATGAAGGTCCAGTCGACATGGGCTTTGCTACCCTCTTAGTCTAGGGGATCGAACTCTCGAGGACGTATATATGAAAGATATTACGGACGAGATCCGATGGAAATATGGTAATACATAAGTTGTAATAACGTTTTTATTGGTTATGTTTTTAGATCTTCATATTCAAAGGAGAATGTTGCGGTTGGAGATTCTGAGTTACAATTGGTTTTGTGTTTTCATTGTGAGCGCTACAGAGAAGCAATCTTTACACGTTAATCTGTGTACAATCTTAATTTACACTGTTTGCACAATTTTAGGGTTCCAAGGTAAAACTAAAAAATGCGCTTTGCTATAATTTTGAAGGTTACACATAAAAATATTCGTGTGACATAAAGTTTGATTAAGGTACTTTGCTATAATCCGCTTTTATATCTTATTTCCATCACTTGCTTCGAGCAAGTTCTTCAGTAGTGTTAACTATTGTTGACTCTACAACGGTCGGTCGACGAGTCATTGAGTACGACGATCATTCTAACAGTACTCATAAATCATAAATAAAAAAAAATCAAATATACGATCAAAACAACATTCATGTCGTGTATGTAGGTACATTATAATAATAAAATGTCCTTATTGGCATTACTCGTCCTAAATTTTACTAACAGATACAGATGGCCTAAATGATAGTTTATTTTTATTGGAAGTATCCATGTTGTCTGTTTACTAGTGATATTTCGTTATAATAATTTTCGGCAGACGTGGGTGGTAAGTGGGTGGGATAAATGTCATGACCTATAAGCAATATTGCTATGGTATTTGGTATAAGGTTCGGAGTTTGTTTATATTGAGGCATTATGGAATGTTTTTTCTCAGGTCAGGCGTTTTAGTCCTCAGGGGATTTTTTAACGTGTGAAAAAACTGGACCAAATACCCGCCGTCATAGAGGCCAGAGTGCGGGTTATGTGAGGCTCCAACCGACTAAAAAACACATGGTGTTCCACTTCACCACCGAGTGGCGGAGACGCGGGAATGCCAACGGCCCGCTTCCGCGAAGCAAGATGGCCTCACCGCGGGAAATCAAGTCCACACTTGATGATGCTGACTATCGACCGTCCCCAGCTGATCCCCGACTCCTCTCTGCTCCTCAGGCAGTGCCCTCAGCCCATGGCGACACACTGAGGAGCCCTCTGTGTTTCAACCTCAATACGCCTGACGCCACAAGTCATCGGGTGCAGAGGGAGGCCCAGCTCTAAATTGTTCTTTGTCCGATCCCTGCTCTCTAGGAAATCCGGTATGGGTGGCCTTGTCCGGCATAGCCCAGGGGATCTTACGAATTTCTGTTGTGCAGCTGTTGTTTTATTTGTTTTACATATAAAAGTGTCAAACAACTTAGATCTCACGGTCATGCATTTATAGTCGAACTCAAGCAGGACTTTAAACTTATCTGAGGTGGGCTGTAGTGGCTAATTACTGATGGTAATTCTATTATTCTGCTATTTATAAATATAAGGGTAGGTGGCAAACTCAATGGGATGAGGTAGCATGTAGACGTACAAAAACATTCAGTGTTTAGGTATATCATGAATTATCAAGCCGACATCTAAATTATGAATTTAGATCTGTGGGTTGGGGTGTTTGTAAACTTACTCGGGTCTCTCTGTGTGTAGCCACGACTCTGTTATTATAGAGCGCCTCATATCGAGTGGGATGGTTACCCCCAAACCCCATCAATCACTGTGGAGGAGTCTGATTAAGTACTATTCAGTACATACGCTTTTCAATGACGAGACCAGTTCTGTTAGAATTCTGGAATTACTGTATCGAAGCCAGTCGCATATACATGTAGCAATTATTAATTATACATATAGAATATATAGATTAATCTTAATTAGTTGTAAGCGTACTCAGGTGGCACTGATTTGCAATCCGCAGTATATGAATACAGGCTATATGTTCAGTTGACAGATGAGCGGAAATTGAGACGGAGCGCCGGATATTAACCACGTAGGTATATACATTAACCAGCTTAGTGGTTGCTAACAACTGTAGGTATATTTGGATTTCCTGGAGAATGTATTTATAAATGTATTTATGAGCTACTGCCTTATTACTACTACTACTACTAATTTTAACAAAGGTAGAAACAAAGTATTTGTTTAAATTGAAACAACTTTTCATTTATGAACCGATTGAAATGAAACAAATACTAAACTTTTAGTGAAAACCACATTCAAATCGGAGCATCCGTTTATGAGATTAGCGCGAACAAACACACAGATAAACAGAAAAACCGACAAAAAGATAATAATTCTAAAAATCATTGTTTTGGGTTCTATGTCTTAGTAAAAACCCCCGATTTCTTCCAATTATCTGTCATATATACAGACAGCGATCAGTTACAGATTTATTTTATGTACGAACATAGAGCACAGCATAGTTCATGTACCTACAATATTGAGGCCTAAAAATTCGTTATTGAAGTTTTTATCCGTGATATATCCATTTACCTTTATGCTCTTTCTAAGGCCTGAGGTTTGCTATAGTCTGGTTCTATTTTTTTCAACTTGTCCCTGTATTTTTCTTTACCTACTTTAAGTAGTTTACTTACATCTCATTTATCTATTTTTTATTTAATTATTTCTTTTGCACGCTTAATAATGCAAAATATTAAGGATAAATTGTTAAAGTAATTAAGACTTTTATTTACTAATGTTTTTGTAATAGATGATTTAATTTGATTTGATTTATTAAAAATAAGTATTAATTTTGAGATTGTTACCTAAGTACTAGATATTGTTGAATGTTTTAAAACCAACACGAACAGTTTTGAGAGCAACAAAATTACTATAAGTATTATGTGTCGCATATTATTATTATGTCTGAATTTCGAACGAACGTGAACATGGGAGATGGAAGGTGAGAAATGGCTGATAAGCCTGAACGACACGTCACCCGCCGAGACCTCATTTTACTTGATTTATGACGATATGAAACGTTCTCATTGCTACTATTACATACTGAATTTGAAGTTAAATTGGTTATTAATACGTTTGTGATAAAAATAGATAATGAATTAATAGCAAAAATAATCCGTGGCTCTATTCGTAAAAAACTAAAATGGGATCCATAAACGTCAAATTTCTGTAACAGTTTCAAAATTTGATTACTTCATTTGATACGAACATTATATCATATTATTGATGAATTTATTTATACTTGAGTATTTTGATAAATAAGAAAAAATATTAGGATTGGTTTTTAAAAAGACTGCTGCTATATCATGCTGATATAACATTATAGAAACTGCTAAATCATTGATTTATATATAATTATATAAGTATTTTACAGAAAAAGTTAATAAATTAGTTGACAAAACATTAAAAACGGCATTTCATTTTAAGCCAACTTGTAGCAAATTTACATAAAACTGGAGCAAGTAAGCGCGTCAGATGCCAGGATTTGCGCGACGTGGCGCTTTATATAGACTAGACCGGATTAAACTCATCACACGTCTGAATGTAACGCAACTGTTTGCCACAGATGTCCTTATTTAGATGTTTTGTTAAGGAATTTTACTGAATTGTTGATTCATTTCATATTGTTACTGTGACAATTGTTTGTTGACTACTATAGAAAGGTCTGTATTAAGGACCAACAAAATTACTATAGGGATTATGTGTACGATATAATTATGTCTGAATTTCGAATGAACGTGAATATGGGAGATGGAAGGTGAGAAATGGCTGATAAGCCTGAACGACACGTCATCCGCCGAGACCTCATTTTACTTGATTTATGACGATATGAAACGTTCCCAATGCTCATTACATACTGAATTCGAACTTAAATCGGTTATTAATACGTTTATGATAAAATAGATAATGAATTAATTACAAAATAGACCATGACTCTATTCGGTAATAAACTTAAATGGAATATACCTACAAACGTCAAATTTTTGTAATTGTTTCAAAATTGAACATTCAATTTTGAAACAATTCAATTCAAGTCAAGGTGATTCATCAAAATTGAACATGAAAAATATATTGAAATCAGTTTATTAAGTTTCGGGTGTGATAGGTTTGGAATTAATTCTACCCTGTATATTTATATTGAGAAGAATATATATATATATATATATATATTAGTTGACAAAACATTAAAAACGGCATTTAT
>DWNR01000900.1:0-17123 GCA_018250455.1 Polygonus leo | reverse complement strand
TATCATTGCCAATTTCCATTACTGTTCCAGAGTCAGCGCCAATAATCCAGGACGGTGAGGTGGCGTACAAGGACTGGGTGTTTATAAACTACACCTTCAAGCGTTTTGAAGGTCTCACGCAACGGGGGACGCCGACGAAGAAATGAGAAAGGACACGCAGGTCACTCAGCAAGCCGTGTACACCCGTGTGAAGCTTGCAGTCCACGACTAGAACGCACCTCATTAACCTGTCGTGGACTGCAAACGTTTCGCAAATAACAGAGACTTTTAAATGTCACGTAAACATCCCCCCTCCCGACACTTGCCGAAGCCGACGAAAGTCGACAGCAGCCGAGTTTTGCCGATCGTTTTTTTGTTTGCGATTGTTTGTGTGTACAATTTTTATATTAATCCGTGTCCGTATCCACATTTTCATCCAACGTTCATGATTGTGCTAAAAGTCGTTAAGCTAACATAGTTCAGTAGTGGGAATATGTCGAAGAGAGATCGTTGTTGACAATCTGTGCGTATTGCAAAGATTATGCCGTAAGTGCTACGTATAGAGATTTTATTGTATGTCATGCCTTAAGTTGCCGACATGTAATTTAAGCGTGCAATTCGAATGTGCAGACTTGGTGGTGCGAGGCGAGGAGTGCCGTGACTGGTTTGCCAGTCGACCTGCATGTTAATATTATTTATAGCTTGAAATAAGCCAATGTACCGCTCTGACTGCGATCTCGCCCATCGAATGCGAAAAGACAGTCGTGTAGATTTTTTTATTTAAGATATAAATATGATTTTAATAACGAAAATCTGTTTTTATATGTAGATTTTTAGTTAAGTATTTTCATAGTAAATTTATGTTATTGATTTATTGCGTTACAATTAATAATTTATATAGAATTCGTTCTTTTCCTGCCGCCTCGCGCTCAAATTACGTGCCGGGAACTACATATGTCATTGTCTGGAATAAATATGCAAAGTGCAGTGTTGCATTTTGTGACAAATTTACACTTATTCCTACTAATAAAATCAAAATATATTGTATAAAAATGAGACATTCAGTTGAAGAATATGATATATATTTGGTAAAATACTCGCTTGTTAAAAAGCGTGTATATTCAAAAGTAATTTAAACTTTATATACCGAGTGTAGAACAAGAGTAGTTATACTCGAACGATAAGCAATAATATAGTATGTTCTAAGATGAAGTAATAAATATTTTGACCTTATTTTTGAGCGTATTGAAAATTTTTGAGGAATTATATAAGTAATCGTGGTCTGAATTTAATCTAATATTTATTGAGATTATACGTATGGAAAATGGTTTCTCATATGCGTAGTGTGATTGCAACCCCTCTGATCTCTTTCATTTTAAAACTACAAGTAAACCAAATTAAAGGTTTTAGTCAGTCGAGATTCCAGTATTGAATAATCACATTTTATAAAACATTCTACAAATCTGTATATATTTTTAGTAATATTCCCTACACAAAATATACGATATAATATATGGAAAGGTTTGCGTAACCTTATCAGTTTTGCAAGGTTTAAGAATATTCGTAACAAGTGAAACATAATATTGAAGTCAGTTATCTTAATTTTTATCCGTCTTAATACTTTACACCTTTTTTGTATTTACTTAAATTCTGTAGTTGCCTTAAAATTCCTTAATACGGATGGGGCGCGGGCCAACAGCTCGTATGCGTATTGCCACGGGATTAATGTTAACAACTCCACAGTTATAAGTTACTAAATTATATGTGTAGCTTTGATTTAGTATTCAGCTGTTCAAACAATCAATTCATCCGTACTTTTTACCGATAAATATTATAAAGCGAAGCTTCTAATTCATTTATTCAATATTAAGAATTTAATTAACTTAACCCGCTCAAAAATAATGATGTTAAACTAATTTCCTTTTAGTCGTTAGTCATGAAACACACAAATTTTACTCGGATAACTGTTATTTTAATGTATTTGCTATGTTTATAATAGTACCTCGAAAATACAAACGAACAATGACTTTTAATTTCATCACAAAAATATACGTTTACATATTGTGTAAATTGCGATATCTGTCCCTATTGACATAACTAAAACAAACAGTTTGTATAAAGGTTCAAACTGTTCTTTAGTGTTATTTATGATAAACCTCAACGTTAGACGTAAGTTCTTATAGCAAATAATGTCGTATTTCGCTAAAACCCGCTTCAGTGTTCGCAATAGGGCGGACACGATATTATTCAGGATTAAAAATATTAGTTGTTTCTAACATTCTAGCAATAATTAAATTTTAAATAATTTATGTAAAGTTTCGCTAAACTTAGGTGTGACTCTATTTCAAATTGATGTTTCTCGCATGTCTTATTAGACAAACAACTCTTGACGTGTTCATGTGTCGGTAGATATGTGTAGCGTTTCGTCACATGACTCTAAAACAATTAAATATAGTAACTGACAATGTAAAAAAAAATACAGTAAAATCTTCTATACTATTCAACAAAAGTGTTTGTTTGCTTCGTGTTTGAAGTAAATCGGTGTCGTTTTGTTCGATGCGATATTCAAGCATCGTAGCGTATCCGCTCGGATACAGTATGTAGCTTGTTGTTGCTTACTCATAGACGTAGAGGGGCATCTAATCTTTGGGATATTTTATGGCTATAATATAGACCGAATGAAAACTGTAGCTACCACATGTACGTTCGATTGCTATTACATCAAAGTATTGTTTTTATTCTGAAGTATTATAAAGTGATTTGTGACAGCCACATCGAGGCTATCCTGAGCTCTGACTCAGACCATTTTGCTCAAATGATTTAAAACAACCCGATCCACTGAAAAGAGCACTTTCTTTGGTCTATAGGGGAGCCTGTAATCACGTTTTATTATAAATATATATGTATACATCTTCAGAAATGCTCTTTATTAAAAAAGGAACGCACGAAAATGTCAAAATTATGCTTATTCTATTTGTATTTGTAAATATAATATAAATATATCATTGAGTAAAATTTATCTTAGTTCAATCCAGCTGCAATAGGATTCCGTCCAAAAATTAAGTTACTATTACATCAAAGAATGATTTATCTACATATAATACGAAGATGTTTTATCTACAATAACTTAACAGAAATTAATTAAATAATTTATGAAAAATATATGTCTTCTATAGTTTACGGTTGGCTTTCTGCTAAAACTTTCAGAAGAATCAATGCTAATATGAAATTAATATATGAAATGGTTGTAGCTATTTACACTGGTAATAATGAGCATTTCTGATATTTAAACTTTATCTATTCTTTGAAATACTCCAAATAGTAGTAATTAGTGAACATCAGTGCCTGCCACGTTGGTGTCTGGTCGTCAACGGTTTCAACTAACATCGAAGTATCACAAGTGTTGACAATTTAATGCTTTACAACTAAATGTATATATATTGAGCAAAATTTTTTTGCGTACCCATATTTTGTAAGAAATGGCATGATATTTGGTGTCGTATGTATATTTCTTATAACATACTCGAGGAGATTACGAGTCTATAATGTATTGATGATTAAAAATAATTAATGTACCAATAGAGGTAAGATTGTTCTGCCGATGTCCAGGAGGAATAGTGTTGGGTAGAAAAACTTAAGATTGGATCGCACTGCCGACATTTTAGTATTCTGTTGCTGTAGATTTAGATGTATGAATTTGGGTCATCCAGTTTTAGTGCCCGATTTATTAAGTTATCGTAATAATAATTAATAAGTCGTGCTCATGAAATCATCTGATAATGCCTTATGTTAAGATGTACTTAACTACACTTACACGCTTTAAGTGAACTTATTCCTTATATACATTACTTTGACTATGTATGACTGTAGTTTAATGAAGAATTATTTCTGTGTTGAATAGATATAATGTAATATAACCTATATATTTTTTCTCTCTGTGAAAAATATTCCGATCAGCCTTAATTAATTAATTTTATAAGTTTTTAATTTATCCAAGTCAGATTCATAAAATGTATTGTCAGAACGCAGACATAAGAGAGATTATTTTAAATTACACATCAGATTTAAGTAGTCAAATTACAAAAGCATTGGTATCAAATAGTAAAAAATAATACCCACATACACGTCTTGAACCAAGTATATCATTGTGTTTATATCAATAAAATATTTTTTTTATTTTTATTACTATGCAATCTGACAAAATTCATAGGTTTCTCATACTAATAGAAATACCATGATTATGTACATTTTGCACATCTTGCCTATGTCAAGCTCGAAAGCATCTTATATCTCCTTGTTTCATAATCTCGATTGAATGATTTTTAAATGTAAATAAAATCAATATTCCAGTTTACAGCATAACCTTTTGCAAGTAATCGGGCACTATTAAAGTTATGACCGTGTCTTTGTGTACAAAACTATTGCATCACGCCTTTATATATTATAATTGAAATATTTGTTCTGTCCTATTTCATATATCCGTTGTCTTGTACTACCTTCTATCGCTATTAATAAATATTACCTTATTTATAGGTGTAAAGCCACGATACAAATCTAGTTTGTAACAACACGTAATAGAAGTCTCAAGATCTTGTAATATAAATAGATTATTAATGTATATGACAAGTGATGTAATATAAATTATAGTAAGCGTCATGAATGTTTTAATTCTTGTGCAAAATCATTGTATTCGTTCTCATGTCTTAATTTTCTTGATTATTTATACCTTTGTCGTTGTAACTCCGAACAGAATTCGAATGTTCTTTATGGTTGTAATTTTTTTTTCTAATGCTTGATGCGTTTGACGTGCTTGCAAAACTTGACCCGAGCAAGACCTTCCCTCTAACGATACGTAATACGATAGGTATTACTCCAACAATAACGATTGAATAGTAGTTGTAATAAGTCCTGTTTAACATGACAATTAATACTAGTAACGTAACTCATGTTGACTCAACGTGATCGGCCGAATCACGCACCATACCCGCCAACACAGCTGTTCAAACGTAGATGCGCGAGCCTCGTTCCTACTTAGACTTAAGGTCTACAATCGCGTGTGTAGTTTTGTCAGATTGTACATAACTGATAACTGTGTTGAGCGTGCGCGAATAGGGAACTCCGATTTTTCCATTAGAATTTAGATTTAGTCGTAGATGGTTATTAGTGTACTAATATTTAATAAATCGGTGTTTTATAATTTTAAATTAATTTACTCCTAATTTGTGTATTATTATGGTTCAGTGTAGGACTAATGAATTTTAATTAAGTTAAATTATTTAGTTACTGATCGTACGGGAGTGGTGTGCAAGCCAGCCGATGTATTTAAATAGATTGTCAAAGCCTTTTATGCTAATAATATTAATATATAAGTAATAATATTATCTTTTGAGACGTTCGATCGAGTCTACGCCCACCTTTGGCGCACTGAAACTTAAATATAACTAGTATTTATCATTATTATGGCACGTGTGAAGTTGACGTTACCTTTGCGCTTCGATTGGCGCTGAACGCTTTCAGTTTATAACGATTTACGAAAACGAAAAATCACTTCAAGTATTAATTTATGTAAATTATCATCACAATTGCTTATTTATTTATTTATAACTTACGTATATGAACCCATTTGGTAGTCAACATTGGTTGTTCCAATTTAAAACGATTAACAATCGATCAAACAATCTTTTTGGAGTACCTAAAAAGTACAATTATAAAGAAAATTTAAACGAAATAAAATCACATAAAATATTTTTCTACATATGAGATTCAATGTTAGGCTATTGTTTTCGGTTATAATTGACAGCCGTTTTCGCCAATCGGCTTGCGGTTATACTACAAAATGATAGTATGTCTTAACAAGGTGATTTAATTAGGAAAAATGCGTACTGTAAGCAATCTTTAACATTTTTGCTGAAAAATTACATTGTCCAGCCGATATCGTTAAAGTATAATCCGAAATCGTTAATGTGGAAATATTCCACGCATCTGATATGGAACTAGAACGTTTTGATAGATATAGAGCTGTTCATCATCGCTTTATCGATCGTACTACAGGTTTGTAGTGTATTCATCTTTTGATTTTTGACTAAATGATTAATGTTGGCATTCGGTATCGAGGATTTTCAGTGGTTTTACCTTATAACGGCGCGTTATTTGATTCTTAACGTTATTTTATATCACAAATATCAAGTAATGTGCCTTTGTTTGGTGAAAGACAATAAAAGAGGAACAGTGTCGGGTTTTGATGTCGTGAATGTAATGGGGCCTTTAGCATTGATTTATAATTAGATTAACGAAATATGATATCTATATTGTATTTAAAGACAGAGACAATCTTAATATGTAAGAGCATTACCCAGCTATGGCTAGCATTAACTGTTTCGGTTAATCGCTGTATAAGTTAACCCTTTATGTTATCGTGTAAAACTGTAACTTTCTGGAGTAAATTCTTTAAAATTATTATTTTGTGACATTAACGTTGACTTTTAAATGCCAGTCCTTATTTAATGAAAAGTGATATTGCTTAGGTTTTGGTACAAAGAGTTTAAAGAGTCCATAGTAACAAAATAAAGAAATTAGCTTGCTTAAGCCGCTTCGTTCAAATCCGTTCGATGACTATAGATGTACAGTATATAGCTTAAATTGTGACATTTATTTTATTGATTAGGTTACCATTGAATACGTTGTTATGAAAGCGAAAACACAGTGGCATAGCGCGTTTTCGAATTTAATATCCACTGCATCAATTTGTTTTAAAAGACACACATTTTACATCTTTTCTTAATTGAGACTTTTTATATTTGACAATAAATTAAAAAAAATGCGCAATTTTTATTTAATTAATATCAATGGATATAATGTTTCATAATGATTTTCAAGATACTCAAAGAAAATTCGTTATAAATATATGGATTCATAATTTCGTTCGCAATTTTTATAAGTCTTGGGCCAATTATAAATGACTATAGAATTAAAAAAATATATCTTATACTGGATATGTATGTAGCATGTTCTAACAGTAAAAGTAACATGTACGAATGAAGTTTTGTTAAAGAATCGATTCAAAGTTAGATTCAGGATTTGTAATTTGACTGTTAATGTTTCAACAAATATTTGTAATGAACATTGAACGTTAATTGAGGCGGCTTAACACCAAATGAATGCGCGCTACCTTGCCAATCGATTTAGAGTTAAAGTGAACGAAATCTTTTAATGTGAGATGTGATAAAAATTTTGTTAATATTAACGATCTCAATCATAGATATGTATGTATGTACATATATATGTCTGTCCTGCTTTAGTCAAATCTAATAGAATAATTGACTAAGAAATGAGAACTTAAAAGTATTCAAAAAAATCAAATCAAGCCGAAACATAAATTTCAATTTATTCGAAACCTTTAATAAAGCATAAAATGAAGACTTGAAAACTGTCTCATCGTAAAATGTTACTCAGTGTAAAATGTTGACTGCATGTAAGACAATGTTATGTGTAAAATTTTGATGGGATTGGAAACAACAATACTATTTTAATTTGACGTAAAACACAAGTATTCTACGAACATTTGGTTCAAATTTATTTGTATTTAAATATTTAAATAAAGAATACGAGAAATTTGATCAAGAATATTATAGTACTAGATATCCAGTCAAAGTCCAAAAAAAATTCTAAAGAATTAAGATCACCAAGTACATGTACTTTGCAATGCCAAGACATGCGTTAATATGTACAATCTATACAAATAAATAAAAATTGGAGTGTCTGTGTGTAATATAAAAATAATCGCTTTTTAATAAATGCATATGTATATGCAAACATGGTACATATACCAAAATAACATTTTTTACAATTTATATCTGTCTGTCTGTTTGTTCCGGCTAATCTCTGGAATGGCTGGAACGATTTAAACGGGACTTTCACTGGTAGATAGCTTGTGAAACATGGAGTAACTTAGGCTACTTTAATTTTAAAATTATATTATATATGAATTAGCTGCTTACAGACACAGATTGAATTTCACGCGGGTGATGCCGCGGGCACAGCTAGTCATAAATAGAATACAGTATCGTCAAGATTTTGGAATGAATGTCAGATAATGAATTATAAGAAGGTATTTTTAGATGACAAAATAAATTCGATGCCAGTTCTAAGATGTATATTTGTTAATGCTACTTGTACGTACTATTATCACTATTCTTGATCGATGCACGAGAAACAGTCATTTGTCTAGCTTCAAATACAAACATATAGATAACATTTACGTATAATTGTGGTTTATTTTTCTTACATAAGTTATGTTTATCCGGTTCAATGTTTGTATCGGTTTATTTATGTATGTAAAATATAGTAATAGTAAAGAAATTCCAAAATAATGCAACTAAGCTTCTATAGTATTCTTTCCACTACATTTGGAATGAAAACATAAGACACATGTGAAACTTTAGACTCGATTATCACAAAACGTTCATCTTAAAATATATCTTCTATTTTATTCTATTGATATGTAATTAAAATGGTACACTGACATGTCGTCACTGATAACGTTATAATGGTTTGTGTACATGTTGTTTCCAAAAGACACAATGCGTACCTTGTGTAAGGCAGTTAAATAAAGCTGGCGCGAAAATTATGTTTGTAGTGCCTGAACGCATGCTGTGACGTTACACTCCATATGCAACAAGTCATTGTCACTTACACGCGGCCAAGCGTGACTGAAATCGTTATTGATGATATTTTTTAACTTCTTTGTCAGAGAACATAACCAATAATAATTGACAGAAGTAGTGAACGTACCTCAAACTTTCTTGCAAATGCTGTATAGTATAATTGTGTATGTTTTGGCACCCACTATAACCGCGCCAGCTTTACGCAACTGGGTTAAGTACAACGTTTCACGTGTCCATTGACATTTTCACGACACCAGGAACTTGTTTCATGGACTTTACGTTGAGATTAACTTTGGATGAAGACTTGATTCACAGTTACCGAGTAGAGGTTTAAAAAAAGTGAAGAAAATATCTTTGTCTCTTTAGATCGTAATCGGTTGGAGTGGATCAAGTTAACTTTATTTATAATAAGATTGACGCCTTCATGTGAGTGGTTATTAAAGTGCGACATATATTCCGCAGAACATAAGTCAAGTAGACCTGGCATGTGTGTCCTATACATAACCTTGTGTGTCTAAAGTGTCTGTTGTAGTGAAGTGAGTAGTCGCAGTTACTGACAAAAGGATTTCAAATTTTAAAATAAGATATTTTAAAATTTGAAATAACTATGTTATATTATCAAAATTACTGGTTAATGAAATACGCAATCATGGATAATATTTAATGTTGTGAAGAAATAAAACGTTTGTTATAGATTTTTTGGCCATTCGTAACTGTTACTATTTTAAGTGGTGTGTCCAGTTGTATAGATCAAATACTCAATTTAATTCCTACTTGATATGTATGTTCTGCGAAAAATTCCAATGAATCGGCTGCATTATAGTCTAAGACCCGATCATATTGTCAAAATATATGTTAGATTTTTAATGATTAATATACAAGTAGGCCGTGGCGTTTGTCCTGATCTAAAAGCATTTTATTATTTATTTGTCAAAATGTATTTTGATCAAAAACAGATGGACATGGAAATAACGTGGTCGGATCTCGTACTATAATATTTTGCAACACATTTAGTTAATGTATGTACGTGCTTTGTCGTTTCACAGTCGCTTAAGTTCACACTAAAATTATTTGCTTTGTTATTGTTATCGTAATTGAGAAATTAATAATTTAATATCTTAAGTTTTGAATATTTTGTTTAATATTTGTTTCTTCCATGTGATTTAAGAAAATTGCAATACAAATAAGCATTAAAGCGATATTAAATTTAAATCTGTGTTTTTCTTTTAAATCCAAGAAAATGCCTTACTGTCCTGCGTTGCCTGTCGAGATTATTAAGGGTTCGGCGAGGATTAGAAATAATAAAACAACTGTATTTTTTTCTTTATTTAGCAAATCATACATAATCAGCTTGATAATAATAAATCAAATCTATAAACTGATAACAAATTGGATGTAAAAGTATAATCGCGGGGGTCGGCCGAGTCCCACAGAACTGGGAGTCATACGGTGACTTGGTTATTATGAGGATAATAATAATATTCTCATCGACTGCTTTGCTCGGCCGGCCCAATTCATACAAGCTCACACATAAAACTAATTACTTAAAATTACAAATAGTCCAGTAAAATTGGTGTTAAAGTGAATCTTGAACTAGGACTCTGTGTGTCGGGAGAATAGAGCGTATAAAAAGTATAGAGTTATAGAGGAATACAACGATCCCCCTACCGATGATGATGTTTCCCCTACCCGATTGACATGACTGGGAAGTCGGTTGGTAATTTTTAATCTTGAACCCTTGTCGACATGACTTTAATTCTTTATACATTTTATACGCTCTATTATCGGCAGGCATAATTAGACAAGTAAAGAACTATATGATATAACGGCAGGAAGGAAGAGATCCCCGTCTAACTTGTTTCCCGCTCTGTCTGAAAAGACCTGTGACGTCTACCTTGCTACCCCTACAATACGGCCACTTGAAGAGTAGAGCCTGGACACGCATAGACGTGCCAATTGTGGCCATTCAGACACTGCGTCGCTGGGGCCCATTGCCCGGCCTTTAAAGTTCGTTGTTTGCTTTTAATCCGTGGCTGGTACTTTATCTTTGAAGCTTTGAACCCAATTGCAGTGGAGCGGTACCGGTATGAAATGAAAATCTCGTCAAAAAGGTTAACTGTTGTGAACTTCTTGCTTATGTTAAATGCATCGTTAATAAGTATATTTTAAATATTTCATGATGGAATACATTATTTAACCAGCATAGAATTTCTGTAAAATCGTGAGAACATCAAGATTATGTTTTTTATTAAAATGATGGTAAATTATGCACCGACCACACAGAATGTACGTTCAGAAACCTATTTGGAAAATATTTCGACATGGGCATAGAGTAATAAATACCTACCTAATACTACCTCGTAGAAACAATCTGTTTTAGTGATAGATACATCTTGTCTTTAGCAGTCCACTTTCATGTTCAACTCGGGTCTTCACTTTTCTTTATGTTTCGCAACGATCGTATGCAACGTTAATATCTATAAAAGGCATGCAGCTTGTCTGTGCGTCTCGATTATCGGCAGTATTGCATGCGCTATGGTTTCTCAGTTATGCCTCGGAGGAAGATACAAGATGAACACGAAAGCGCAAAACCGTGAACGTACCATAAAACATGTGATTTAAAAATATATCTGATGCCTAGATAATACGAATACTTATATTTATAGGGTACTTATTTAGATCCCTTTCAATAATAAATCAAATCTATAAACAAGTTTTCAGTGACATGGTTCTTTAAAATGAAATTTAGAATTGGTGTTAAAAAACAATAGAAATTGGATTAATATGGGATTCTATAAACAATGAACGAAATATCAAGGTTAATTTTAGTGGGGTAGTAGTAAGTATTCACATTTCTACGAGTTACGTGAGAGAATTTTACTGGGCTAAAATAAAGTATATCTAAAAATGTTAGAGCTAAAATGCTGAGTAAATGCAATCGCTATACGTAGATAAAATTAAATAGGAAACATTTTTTTATCAAACTTATTCGAAACATTTTCGTTCAAATAGCAACAAATTTAAAAAATCTGACAAAGCTTTTTTATATTTTTTTGTCGTTTTTTTCCACTACATGATTACACATATTACACATTTAGATATTAAATTAATTAGAATATGCCTGCTCAACTAGTCCATAATCGAATCCAAAAGAAACAATAACTCGGTACAATCCGAAATCGTAAACTATTTTACATTAAAATAACTGTAAATAAAAAATCAAATTTCATAAAATAAAACATTCTTAATATTATATGCATTATAAAAATTATCGTTAAATTAACAAAAACAAATCAATCAAGTTCCCTCGAAAAAGAAAGAACAAAAACCCTGCTAATTCCATTTCTTTTACCATTCCGATGTACAAAGCAGCGGGTGGTCCGTGATCGTTATTCGAGAACTTTTCCGAGCTAAGCGTGCGTGCAGCGGCCAATAGATCTTGATCCCGACATTACAATATCAAAATTTATAACATTTCGAACATTCGCACACCTTGCTTAGCGGACGAGCCTAGCTATGTGACGCTGTTCAGAGTTGCCAAGGCTCACTGGCCGTACTGCACAAAGATTTAAACTTAGTTCTTAAAATATGCTATAAAATAGCAACAGTGCAATAAAGAAATCGAGAATGGTATCGAGGTGTAACTCTCATGTTCCTATTTATCACATATCATTTTATCCATTTGCATTGCAAATTCCTATACCATGTAAATCCGCGTAAGACGTAACTTTTCAATTCTACCCTTACATGAGAAATCACGACCCCAGAATGTGGGTTAGTCCGTTCTCGTAGATGTACAGTGAACCACTTCATAAGACAAGTTTTAATTTACTTTTCATTATCATGAACAGCCTTTAAAAACGTAAATCTATAAGCATTATATCTACAAAGAAGTTTAAAGCGTGGCCTTAAACTTCCCGAACATGATCCGTCCAACACGCAAGTGGCCTAAGTCTTTGAAATAGGAAATACGGGCACGTTGCATAAAATCTGATATTTTTTTTATAGTTTTTTTACACAATATAAGTTGCGAAAAGAATTGTGGTACCTCGGATCCACGGTCAGTTTGTATAGTTTTACATAGTGAATAGACCAATAAATTTCGTCAACTAGATGTTCGTTGAGTAAATGTTCTCTGTCTATTCTTATACTGTAGACTATCTCTTCTATATTAAACATTTAATATCGATAATGTGGAACGTGCTCCGTTTGAACCATTAAGTTGTAAGCTAAATAATGAGATCGGAACATCTATCTTTACTTCTGTTAGTAATATTGAAATCTCTGCAACTGATAGCGATCACGACTCCCGCACGTGAGCTATGAAGAAGTAGAATGTAGATGCATGTTCACTACGTTAATCTTATTATGTAACTAGGGATCGTAAAATTGAACACTGATATGTTTATAAGTAATAAAAATCAAAGACGATAACATTACATTACCCCAAGCGACAAAAGCAAGGCAGACAAAAATTATTTAACTTTTTAGTAATAGTCCAGTTGCAAATTATATGATTGAATGTGAAACAAGATGAAACACCACAAGAATTTTAAAGAGCTTAAAATCGACACGTATAGACATAAATAAGTGCCTACAGTGAGCTAAAGGTAGCGAGATACATAGCTTCTATTACATTTCACTGGCCGATGATTATTAAAATACAGAGCCCGAGAACTACTTTTAATGTATTTATATTGCGTTGTTTATTGTTAAGCAATTGTAATTTAAATATACAATCAAGTTTCATGTCCTATGTCATGACTATTCAAATGTCATGACTATAGAAACTGGGTATTCTCAATGGTCCTGTGCTTGATCTCTGACAATTTTATGGTTATGCAGTTAAATTATATAAAAGGCCAAATACGGGGTTAAATGTACCGATTGGTCAGTGTTAACACCCATTTAATCTAAGGTCCAACAAACCCCCCCAACAGAAACTATTTAGAACCTACTGCTTATATCTAATACAATCGCAAATTAATATATAACAGAATTGTGATTGCTAAATAAAATATTATTATATTGACTAATCCTAAAATATTGTATGAAGAAATATCAAGTTTACACCAACCTACTATTACTTTTACGGGAAGAAGGCAGATGGTGCGACCACAATAGCACTAACGAAAACATGGGTATTTAAATATTTGATTGAATACTATTTGTAACATAAAAAGAATCCTTGTTCCAATCTATAATAAAGTAGTTCAAGAATTTTCAGAAACTTTTGTTGCATGAGTCTTATGTAGCGGACAATAAGAACTTTCTCGTTCTTCTTAGGATCACAAGAGTTGAGTACTTTAAATATTCTTCCAAGCTTTTATCAACGACTTTCGTAGGTGCATACTGCTGTGAAACAGTTTTACAAGGGTCAAAAGGGAAGTGTCATCTTTAAAAGGGTGGCACCACACGTATCTACCTTTTCCCTATGATAATCTAAATATATGCAAGATTAATTATAATCCTACGTAGATATATGTACGTTAAAACAATATATTAATCAGTTACAATATTTTAATCCTGACTACTACGTATGTACGTAGTACCTTTCAAGTAAAGTTTATTTCCCGAAAAAAAATGTTCGAAACTTTCAAAAACTTGATTATATGTACGTTTACATAAATGCGACCTAAAATGAACAACGTCTTCCACAGCCGTTCTTAAATAAAACTGTTTAAAATTATTATGTTCCAGTACATCATTATTATGTAGCTCATATGGATATAACGTAAAAATTAGGCGTTACAAATACACACAGTAATTACGATAATCGAAACAAAATAACGTAAATATGCACCATTTAATTAAAGTTATTTAGGTAATGCGTTAGGAATCTATTGTATTATCTAATTAACTTTAATTTGCTATATGTCGTACAGTAAACTAAACTATTACTATAAAAAACAAAGTTTTAAAATTCTAAGAATATTTAAAGATATCCTCAGTAGACGTATATGACATTTGCTACAACATAATATTACACAAATTATAGCTATTATTTATACAAAATGCCATTTTCAAGTATTATGACATTTAATTATAAACTAAGTCTAGCTATAATTTCTAATAATATTTTATCATAGCTAACGTTATGTACCTAGTATGCTGTAAACTATCTATAACTTATCAATAATCGAAATAATAAAAAAGCAAATAACGAAGGCAATCAAGTTTAAAACCTTTCAAACAAAATAAAAACAATAACACGTATATGTTTTTAATATTAATCAAGTTTTTTTTATTATTAATGGCAGTATCACTAATATACCTATTATTAGATATTTCACAAATACTGGGAAAGACATACTATGTCTATACTTATAAACATGAATCTATGTACCTTCGACTGTAGGGGAAAGAACACCACTATGTCCGCGAAGATGGAATAGAATGTGTGAAACGAGATAAAATTACTTCACACTGCCGTTCGCCAACTTTATAAAACTATTACAAGTAACGGATATAAATCCAAAGTGTTGTAGCAGCTCTGATTAACATTCAGTTGCAATTAACGCTGGCGAAGTTATGAAATCTCTCAAATTTCCAAAATGAAGCCGTTTAACGCGCCTTACTACCGTTGTAGATATCGAATGTAGATACTTAATATTAAATACCGCTATTAATAATAATAAAAAGTTTACTTTACTTTATAAAATAATTTTAGCATCTAAATACATCATACTAAAGTATATCTAATTACGTAACATAAAATATTCTTATAACATGTTAACTATTTTACTTACGAAATGATTAGTTTAAAAAAATGAAGTTGAAAATCGAACCCACCACCAAACGTTAAAAAGAACAGAAGTAAATTATATCTGGATTTTCTCACTTCTGCTTTCCCTCATTTCCGACTCGTTGCCAATTTCACAAAGCAAAGTTAGCAAGAAGTCGGAACGATATCAATCTTGCTCTCATTTTGCTCTCAAAGAATGTAACAATTTTGTTGTACACACGTAGATATACCTACGCGGTGGAAACGTTTAGTGTTAACATTCGCTTATGCATTTGAAAAATATGGAAGATATTGAAACTTCAAATTTTACTCATAATTTTCACATGAGAGTAATGTTTATGTGATCTTCCATATTATTAACAAAGTATAAAGATGACACTAAACGCTTTACCACCCTATTTATTAAGAGAATATACTAACGTATTATAATAGAGAGTAATATATATCGGCGTTACGCCAATAGTTAAGGGCGGATCCAATGATTTTGACATTTATGTAGAGGGGTATAAGATCAAAAAATACTTTTATTTTTTAGATCATGGGCACTTTGGCTCTATTGGCCCCTTGGATCCGCCAGGGTTTTCGGGAGCATTAAGGATAAAAAAACAATAATGAAATCGCCCGAATATGTATCAATAATAGTGTACTAATTGTAAATAGGGAAAACAGGAAAAGTGAACATAGAAATATAACTAAGCTCAAGTGGAAAAGTGAATATATTGAACTTAACCTAGTACTTAAATTTAAATGAAAGCAAATCTAACTCCCTATTGGCAATCATCGTGAGGAACTAATGTATGTGAGAATTTGAGATTATAACATTTAAGAAAGCAACTATAGGTAGTCAATTAATAGTAAACGTAGTAATATTAAATATAAGTTTTAAAATACTATCGAGCGATTTCACTATCAACAAAACTTTTATAACGCATAGCTCTGCACCAATCAAACGGATATTAATATAAAAAAATCAAAGATTTTTCTTATTCATATTTTAAATTTGGCACCGATTAGATACGGTAACAACTAATTTTAGAATCAGTTTTTTTAACAATTTATTATCCTCGCTCCAAATAAAAAGTCAAAATAAAAATCGAATATATTTGCAGAAGAGTATTGGTGCAGCGACTGATCGGTCATTTAAAATTGCATGCGGGAGGACGGTACTGCGGCCAGTTCGGAGTCGATGGGTTGTGGAGGCAAAGGTTCCTCGGTTTCCTTGGGGATATCGAAGATCTCAGCAAAGAGAGGTGGGAGGGTGAGTTGGCGCCAGTTCTCGCGGCACCAGCCCAGTAGCTCCTGGTGGCGACTGCTCAGGACACGTACCTCCGCGGTGAGAGCCGCGATGGCCTCCATGCGGGCGGCCGCGTTTTGCACGCCTTGCTCTTGCACCTATCACCAATACTTTTGTTAGTTATCATTTTAATCATTGAAAAACTATGCTAAGGTCGGATTTGGAACAAATACTCAACTCGATGTTAAAGATATAGGGATAGGGACTTTTTGTCGTAGCAATATCCTACTGTCCTGTTCAGATCTTACGGAGTTTACACAGGAGTATACCTACACCGAGTGGATATGACCTAGAACGTCTCTGCCTCATTAATATGGTGCAACATGATTGTCGAAGAGTTGAGTATTTGTCATTATGTATCTGTTATGTTCCATGTACACTTCAACATATACAGGGTCTGTCGTAAATAGTGGATAATCCGTTAACTGGGGATAGCCCTGAT
>DWNR01000899.1:0-17129 GCA_018250455.1 Polygonus leo | reverse complement strand
GTAAATTTTAGTATACCCACATTTTGTAGAATATGCTTGTAACGGACACTGTTCTTACTTTATAATTGTATTTATTTATCGTAAGTGAATGTAATCTTGAGAGAAGTAATAAACGTCTTAAACATTAAACATTCTGTGTATGATCCATAAGAATTCATTAGCAGCTATGTAAAACATAGTACTTTCTGAAAACTATGTCAGCCGTATCAGGGCATGAACGTAACGTGCTTACATTACTTGAAAACCTACACCTTTTCTATAATATCGGTATCCTATTACTGGCAATAAGTACCGGTGACCTAACCATATACTTAAGAACACAAAGAATTCTTCTTTCAACCAACCATAACAATGTTACGTGATTAGTAAGGTATTAAAACAAAACTTCTTGAATCAAAAGTATCAATTTAGTGCAAATAGGTAGTGTATTTGCTAAAAGCGCTTAGCTGCAAGGTTTTATGTTCTATTGTATCTATTCCCAACAAAATATAGAGCAGTCTCTATACATGCTGTTTCAACACTAAAATGTAATGTTAACAACCCTCTCGTCTTTACATGCTTACAAGTTTTGACACCCGCAACCTAAAGATAAAAACAGGATTCGACCGCAAACGTGCCCCCAGCTGTACGGAAGCGCGTGTGAATTCTTGCTACTTCAGATCATTTATACATTTTCTGGTGGTATTTTGGATCCGTCGCAATCCACACAATCCAAGGGCTGCGTATGCATTTTTCTACTTAAAGCACTTCTTATTCACTAAATAAAAAATATGTCATTCTCTCTTGTACCGCTTTTACATTTCTCTGCACTTCCTTAAGGTAAGGTCTGGTACAAAATGCTTCTTAGCATGAAGTCCGCCTTTGTACCATAATTTATATTTTCTGTTCAAAGAAATAAATATATAAATAATGCCGCTAACAACTAATGACTCCTAAATTTCGTCGAAAAGTTTTGTATAAAATCTTTAACTAAAATATTATTCTTATTGATTAATTAATGGCAATAATAACTTCATAGCTATAACTTGCTGAAAAAATATAGAGTACCTATGAAATTATTATAATTAATAATTTAATTTATAGAATACATTAGAAACTGTAGAAAAATTACAGTTACTTTTAACCGCCTACATTTTATCCTTTCTAGCTTTCTTTTCCGCCCGTTTAATTTCTTGTAACATAATAATTGCTTTCCGCGTAAGGTAAAGGTAAAGGGAAATCCTTAAACCTATAAGTTCATTGATAGACTAATTAGATGTCAGTTTATGGAAACCGTTGGCACGAACTAGTAAATAATTGTAGGAACTACTTACATTGGTCGTTAGCTGCGTGGTTAATGTGTGTACTTTTTCTTTTGCGTCTGCGAGCTCCCTTCGAAGTTTTCGTACCTGTATGTACAAAATAGTTTTCCTTAGAGAAAGTATATTTCATTCATGTACATTTTATGATTTTATACTTTCTATGTTCAACTTAGACCCAGTTCATGTGCAACAAATATGAGGAAAATATTATATGTATACAACTGACCACATTCAGCAAACCCACTACTACTTTTATTTCCTAAAAACTTGTAATTTTAAAACAAATATCAAAGATTTAGTACGTAATTTGAACGATATTTTAGCTTAATTCAAAAAAGGAGGGTGTTCTCAATTCGACTGGGTTTTTATGTGTTAACTTCTTAGTGGGTGTATCGATTTTAAGGATTCTTTTTATATTCGAAGGCTGATGCTTGACATGTGGTCCCATTTAACTTTGAACTCGATTTGATGAGTTGTGAGTTATCCCTAATAATGTGTATTTAAATTATTCCTACTATGTTGTTGATGTTCTCATTTTATTTATTTGGAAGTCAGTTTTTTGTATGTTGCAAGCTTTTCGGTGGTACATAAACAATTACTAAAATCTATCATTTATTTGACATGGTGTTTGATCTAGTCAAATCAGTTTTAAATGGTATAGAAACTTACTTCATGTGCTTGTCGTTCCTCGGAACCAGCGCCGGCCGCTAGAGACGAAGCTGTCGACACCAGTGACGCGGTAGACCCGTGAACTGCGTAGAATTGAAAAAACATGATAATATATTAATATAAAAAACAAGCAGCTATTTTATGTCGTTTATGCATGCAGGATTTTCAATGCAAATTAGGCAACTTATATGTTTCTTAGCAGCTTGCGTATGTATATTCTAAGATCTGTTGCTATTTTATTGTCCAAAAATGCACGTGGAATAGATTTATTTTGTATTTGCATATATTAACTTCGAATATTCTTAAACCTCCAGTAACTTACCCGGTTAGATATTGGTAGATCAGTTAATTATATGTTTAGTAGCCTTGTAGTTAGTAGTCGTTACCGTCTTTCCGGTCCAAAAATATCCCTCAAATAGGAATACAATTACAATTACGTGAAAAACATCGCACGTAACAATGGTGGATGAATATCGCCATATTTTTATATATGCGATTTTAAGTAGACAATTATTCAAAATACAATATTGTTAAAGTTATTAATTAATTATTAGTTATTTAATTATTGAGTTTTGGATGGCATATTTAATTTATAAGTTATTTATTTAGGTTTAATTTTATAATTGTTCGTTTAATATATTTAATTTTAGTTTAATTTATAATTAGTTATAATGTACAAAGTGTATTTATGGATATTTTATGGTATATCATTAAAATTTACATTATACTTTAGAATTCAATATTCAGGTTCAATCACTGCTTGTATTTACTAAATACAATGTTACCATCGTCGTTCTTCTTCGGGTAGTGGTGCGAGTGTCGCGGCGTGTGCATGACGTTGGCGGGCTGGTGCGTGGGGCTCAGCGCCGAGCGCGGCGACGGCGACGGCGGCTCCGACACCCCGTAGTTTAGACCTACGAGTATGTTTTTTTTAATCATATAAAGATAGCAAACGCGCATGTCGTCCGCCTGATGGTAAGTTGTCACTGCAACCCATGGACATCAGTTACCATCACCAAGTACAATTAAATCGTGCGTTGCTACCCCTGAGGATCAAGATGTTCGCTTCGTTTATAATTGTATCTGGCAACCACGTCTCTCCAAACCGAAACACAGTAATTGCTTCAAGGAGGATTATAAGGGTGGCGGGAGTACATCCACGGTCGAACTAAACGAATTCTACCACCCGGTAAATGTTATTGTGTACAAGGGCAGGTGGGTTGTGACAGTGAGGTTAACAAGGGCATAAAAATGCAAAAGGTCATCAATTGACGATAAACTTTATAATAGTGCATCGGACCAGATTAAATCCAATCACATACTTATTACTTTTTAAATAATTCGTTTATTTAAATTTAAATGAGCAATTTGGTGAAGGAAAACTTTCCCTTTTGGTGGAGTAAGGCCTTAAATTCTTCTAATTAGGAGAGTACACCCGTACCCAACAGTGGAAAAATAATGAACTAGGGTGAATTACGAATCTACAATAGGATAAAGGTTATAAGTTATAAGATATAATACACAAACGTAAGATGAGAATATAATATATAATAAGTCGGGCACAATAATCCATTTTCACACTAAAAACATTAATGCAATATGTAATGCCATCTGTTATTGAGTAATAAAATTAAAGTATTAATATTTTATGAACGTATACAATGTAAGCTTCTCAACAACAGATGGTACTGCTTACGAGAGAATTATCACCCGAGTGAAGCTCAGTCGCCTAGCTAATTTTTAATTACTGTGGTAATGAACTTATTCTTAATAAACAGAAAATATTACCTTGACCTCCTGGTCCATACTGCACTGGTAAACAATAATAGGGCTCATAGTCACTCTCCGACGACCTTTGTAGCATTGACGGGTACAGCTTTTCTGATTTGGTAGACCTGCAATAATCAACTTCATAAAATTAAATATTCAAAACCAGTAGTTAATTCTAGCTTTCTTTACATGATAGCAAAGATATTAAATATCTAGATATTAAATATTGTACGAAACAAGCAAGACATAAAATATGAGCTCATAAAGTAGATTCAAAATAATAATAATGATAATTCATATTATTAAGCTTTTATGTTGTATCTGTGGAACCACTAGAGCATTACTTGAGACCGTAGAGAATAAAAGTGGCGGGAAAAGCTATACGAAACTCAAATTAAGAATCCCTGTTTTTTTTCTGAGCTCAACTTTCCATCTAAACATACAATATCTTTGCATAGCACAGAGTAAATATCAATAAATCATATAGCAGACTGATGACAAAAGCCGTAAAGGTACAAAATACTTACTCTTAGTTCATTAAAAAAACATAAAAATAAAAATTACTAATCACGTCGCAGAAAAAGAGCAAATAATTGTGCATTTAATTCATTATGTACACCGTATAAATGGTTTCTAGTACGGATAAGTCCTTATTGAATAAAATAATTAAATTGAAACAAACTAGCATTTTAAAATAAAATTAAAATATGAAAGAGTTCGTAAAAGTATTAAGTGTAGTTGAAAAATGTTTTAAAAATAGAAGCCGTGCCATGTTTAAAACATGCAAAAGTCAAGTTTGAGTGAAGCGTGCCACCTCGAAGCCAAAACATGAATAAACCTCCAACCTTGTGTGGCATACCTTGGAAATGTCCTATCTCTGAGATAGCTAAAAATTAATCAACAATCAAGAATTTACATCGTGTTACAAGATAGAAAAATAGTTCTAATAAATACAATACATAATAAATAAATAACATACATACAAAACTGTTTAAAAAGTTAGCTACAGATGAAAGAAATAATTTGTATATGGATTTAAATCATAGAAGCGTTTTGAAGCCGAAATAGCCTAATTTAAATAAATTTCTATTTTTAGACAGAATGCCATTTTCATTTAGGGATAAATCAATTCAAGCAAAATTAAATAGGCTTATCTATGATTTAAATCTCTGGTAAACATGGTGAATAAGGAAAGGTATGGCATTCAAGCACAAGTGAATGGACCAATACATTAAGACACGTGTGATTTGCTATTTTACTAGTTTAGTGACACCTGTAAAATGACAGAGTAAAAAGAACCGAAAGAAGAACTCAAACCGGAGACGGAGACCCACCTAATGCTGTTGCTTCTGTTTAGTCTGGAGCCCTGCGCGTCTCGGTGCATGATGAGCTTATTGTGTGTGAGTGAGCTGCGGTGGTGTGAGTTAGGGGATGAAGTGTGGTTGTGCGCCTGCGCCGAGTGCAGCGACGTGAGGGACTCCATCGACTCCCCCTCGGATAGACGTCCGCTTGCCGAGTATGTATTGCTGAAAGGGGCAAAAGAGATGAGGGTTCATGCTGGCCAGCTGTACCTTTTACTCAAATAAAAACAAGACACTACAACTGGCCATCTGGAGAAGGACTGCAAAAGCGTGTGACGTATGACATAGATAGGTACGTGTGAAACACTTTGTGTTAATGTATCTCGCAGTAACGCAACACTGGAGGCAATCACACAAAATGCACACACATTTAGTGAGCATACAAGAATGGTATAGGAATGATACATGATGATTGTTGGTACTGTACAAATATTAATAGGATTTTATACATTTTACATGGAATACCGTTAAGATAAACACAGCACTACACACATAATAAGATAGTTATAAGTATTTACCTATGTCTCAGCCAAGGAGCATACGGTATTCCATAATCCGACTTCACTTCAGAATACGTCTGCGTATCAGATAAGCTTCCATCACTAATTTTCATTCCACCCCTAGGTGTGATTCTGAAATAAAACAAACAAAACATCTTAATTGGAAACTTATTCCAAATATGAATAAAAAATACACACTTCATTTAAAAAATACCGGTTCTTAATTTTGTACCGACCGTTAAGCACTGAGTACAACGCATGACTAGTTCAAATATTCCCATGAGTTTGAAGATATTATGTAAACATGAACTTTATGCAAGATAACAGTATTTACAAACGTGTCATGTTACTGATGACCAAATATGTATTTTGTTAAGATAAAATATTAAACGGATTATAGATTTATTTTTAGTTCAACTGTCCACATTCAACTGTTCACAATAGTGTACAATGAAGTTGCATAAATTATGCGTATAAGAAAGATATTTGTAAAAAACAAAGTGTTATTATATACCTTAAGTATTCAACATAATTTATTATGAGTAAATTGCCGTTTATTCAAATGTTTAGAATACCATATATAAGTATGAATTGACAAATTCATAGCCGGAAGATTGTAAATAATAGGTAACTAAATTAATGTGTGGAAAGGCAAAATTAATGCGCAGGTAAAAGCATATTCATACTAAACATAATGCAAAATCTTTTGGATTGATCTAACAAAACACTGATATTCGATTAAATTAAGTATTGTAAGACATACAAAAATACTATAACTAATAAAAAGTCACACTAAATATATAAATAATTCTATTTTTTTATTTGATTAAAAACATACCTAAAGCAATTCTTGGTGATAAGTTGTCGCCGTAAATCCATTCGCGTGCAACAAACTGTCTAGTTCTTCAACTTCAAACGAATGATCATTTAAGAGTCCAGTAAAACTGTTTAATTGATTATGTCAGCCGCACAATTACTCGGCATATGTAGCGTTAGTTCAGTGTGAATGTCAGCTGGACATTATGATAGGGTTACAATAAACTAATTGTATTGGTACACATTCCTAGGTTTATATGGGTATATCAGATGTCATTATTTTATCCCTTTCGTGCGATAATAGGTGTATATGATTTATTTGAATTAACTACACGAAGTTAAAACCTTTAATCAAGCACACTATAACTGTAATTAATTAAAATATGTGTGATATTAAGTCTGTTACGCCGTTTATTCTTAATAAAGAAACAACTTGGAATCGATAGTAGATTCTTAACGTGCATAAAAAGTTCTCTACAGGTGTACATTAAATAAAATATTCTGATTTCGATTTAATACAACAACTTAAAAACACAGTATTCCTTACGTTTAAAAGATAATTATACCTTGGATTGATATCTCACTTAGAAAATATTTAAACTTAGTTTTAATCAGCAAACCAAAATTCTTTAAGGGTGTAAGATACAATATAATTCGAGGATAATATAAAAAAGATAAGTTGGTTAGCCAAATATAAATAACTTGTATTTAAAAACTAGTAACTAACAAGTTAATAAAAAATGATGTAAGTGATATACGTGGTACCTGTAACGATGGAACAGCACAGGCTGGTTTAACATGATTGCATGCCGAATTGAAAAAAATAAAATCGATGATAATTAAGCTGATGATGATAAAGACGTTACCTGTGATGATAGAACAGCGTAGCGAATTCATGCGTGTCGGGTTCATACAGAAACTGCGAGCACAAAAAAATAAAATGTAGAATTAAGTTGATGAAAATAATTACGTTACCTGAGATGATGGAACAGCGCAGCAAGCCCGCGCGTGCGCGGTTTAGGCACGATTGCGAGCTGAGTAGAAAGATATATAAACAATGTAAAATTAAATTGATGATGATAATAACGTTACCTGTGACGATGGAACAGCGCAGCAAGCCCATGCGTGCGCGTTTTACCTATGAGTGCGAGCCGAGTAGAAAAAAACTAAAAATAACATAAAATTAAATTGATAATGATAATGATCTTACCTGTGATGATGGAACAACGCAGCAAACTCGTGCGTGCCGGGCTTAGGTAAGGACTGCGAGCCGAGCAGCCGCTCGCGCACCGACGCGGACAACTGCGCCGCCGCCGTGCCGCCCAGCGAGAACGACTTCGGACCGATACCGTTTTCTACACAAAACAATAAAGATACATTTAAAAGATGTAGATAATATATTTCATAAAATTAAATTCGGGCTAAGCTTCATATTTTCAGCCTATTTAGACACTTGAGATGTGTTTTTGTCAATTGTATTCGTTTATGTAAATATCGAGGTAATGCAAAGAACAAAAAATAGTAATATACATCATTATTGCTCTTCAAAATGTCCTAATTTAATCCTTTAATATGGTACTCAATTACACTGTAGATGGGTCAAAATACAAATAGAACAAAATACTAATTACCTACCGATCAACCTACCGATTTTCGAAAACACCAATTTAAATAAAATTAATAGGATGCATTATATCAAAGTAAAAAAATTACTTTGTTAAAGGACAAATATTATTTTTCTTTGAAAATTATATTTAATTAAAGTATCTTATATTACATAAGTTACTAGTAAGTACAGTTATTAAAATTAGTTACAAATTTATATAATTTTGTAAGAATAAAAAGCTTTATATGTATAATGATATAAGTAACATGCTTGTACTGTATCTAAACCATGTATGTTACGATGTTACGAATGTTATGGCCGACTTACTGTGTATTTGTAAATCTTGGGTACACGTCTGGGTACCGCCCGACACCTTGACCTTTGTTCGGGGAACCGCGGACACCTGGGCTGTTCTTCCACCTAAAATTAATGTAAGAGATGGGTACGAAAAATGATTGTTATTTACAAATGAAGATTAAGTTGTCAATGAAAATGTATTAAAATGATCCCTAAAATGTTAAAAAAAATTAAAATAATGTTAGATAATTATGAAATGTGTATTTTCCAAAATAATACGGGGAATTTATTTTAAATAGATGATATTAGTATTTTTTATAATGTTTTGGTAAGTAATAAAATTAACATGCATTTAAACATTGGGGTTGAGGAATTGTCAAATATTATGATATACTTATGCATGCATGGAGACCAAAATATTAAAATCATTAATCCATCTAATATAACCGTCTTGACACTTTATTGAATGATATATATTGGCTACAGAAGCCACCACAGTGAAGGCTAAACCATTATATTTCTGATATATTCTTCTCTATTTGTTCGCTTACCATGAGTATGCTGGGGTGGCCCGTTTGCTGGTGGAGGTGGTGGTTGAACACCGTTCTGTCTCTTCACGTAGCCGAAGCTCTGTGGCACCTTCGCTTTGCCCGAGGAACAACTGCCGTTGCCACCGCTGGATACACTCGAGGGACGCGACGAGGCGCCGCTTGGCGACTGGAGCTAGAATTAAGAATATATGAATTAATTATTTATATCTTTTAATATTAAATGCACTTATTTTTATCGAATAAAGGTAGTAAACGAGCATGCAATTGACTTAATGTACCTCATGAATATAAGTAATGCTGTTCATAGATATTTTTTAAAACCTCAAATACAATATATCATATTTGGTTTACCACACATGCTACCCATGTGGACTGAGATGTTCGTCTCGTATGTTAGCATACTTCTCAAGATAGAACTCATGTACTTTTATCTCATAATCTAGTTATTTAATTCTTGTTACTATTGATAAGGATAATAAATGAAATAATTCCGGAATATTAGAAACATACCTGCGCTCCACCTCTTGAGGAATGCTGACTATGCTGACTAGAAGAATTAGGTGCTGCATACTGTAAAAGAACATCATTTTATTTAATTAAAATTATTTTAAACTATCCTATAATGTATTTAGTATTCTATGGTAACGTTTGGACCATGATATAAACCAAATAGGTAAAGTTCATAGAAATATCGGCAGTAACTTGGGAGCATCGCTACAATCATGCAGTTTTAAAACTTTTAACTAATAACTCGTATATCGTCTACGATTTTCAATAAGGCAATAACCATAACATTTTTTATTTTTTAAATTGCACTCAATGCCAATGATGCCCGAATGTCAATTATGCCTGAATCACATAAAATATAATTAAAAACTTAACGCCACCTTAAGGTTGTAGTTGTGCAGAACATTACCTGTGGATGAGGTGCAATCCCAAGCTGTTGTGCAGCAGTGAGTTTTTCTCGCTTGTGGTGTTGTGGCGAGTGATGACCAGTCCGTCTTTCGCCTTTGCGGCCGTGCGATGGACTCGGCGGTGCTGGCACCGGCTGATTCTGTAAGCCATAATATCATCATCATCAGATTCAACATCATTAAGCTGTCATTTCGTATCTATTAAAATTACTAGTGAAAGGGGACGAGAAACATTACTGGGAACCTCTAAAAATAGACTGATTGTGTAGACATCATTATTGTATACGACCCTATATTGCTCCACTACTGGCTAAGGGTTTCGTGGCGGCACTTATACGGCCGTATCAATATAAAATTACAATGTACATTACTAACTATAAGTTCAAATAATAATCATAATTTCATCAGTTCGTAGACTGATTGTTAACGATAATATACTGAATACGAAATTGTACAAAAACCCACGCCATATATCACACATATAGTGCATAAATACGATCTTATGACATAATTGTGTGAACCTATCATTTTTAAACAATAAATAATAATAACGTGAGTTTAAATAAAATGAAACAATTCATAATGCTGCGTATAACATGCATAAAATGATTACAATTAAGGTGCAATATCTGCACCATAAGCTACTAATAAGAGGTTTTCTTATATATCTGTAAATAATTGGAAGTAATTATGCACGTGTATTTATCTAAATCACCCCAACAATAATTGTTCTTCCATATGAAGGTATAGTAAATATTATTTTTTATTTGTTGAATTAAATCGTTTTAGTTAAATTGTTAATACCGCCCATGGTCACCGATAATCAACTTCAGATTTAAATGAAATATAAATTAGGTATTCAACGGAGGACTAAACTGGTAAAGCCACGTTTTTTCATTTCAAGATATAAATACCTTCTCGGAATGCAAATACTCAAAACATAATCAACCCCACTAACTAAGTTTAGGTATTGGTAGATTTAACTTGCTTTGTAAACCACAAACTAAACCAAGTCTTACAGTCAATACTCGTATTATTGATGACCTATGACCTATTCTTTAACTTCTAATACTCAAAGTAAGCCTCGCGGGTTATTCAGATCATGATTAACCGATCTATAAGTTATGCAACCTAATGTGATCGAGGATTAGATGGGGCCATCGTTATAGGACACGCGCGCATCATGCTACGGTAATATTAACTATAATATATATATTAATATAAATGTGTTTGTTATATTAATATTGCCTTTGGGGGTAATTTCTTTTTTATAGTTTAAAGGTAGCAAACGAGCATGCAGGCCACCTAAGGTAGTATTCATTCCCAAGTACGATTGAATGGTATCTGAGGTGATGAGGACTAAGATGTTCGCCTCGTGTAAGCAAAGCCGGCAACCACGCTTCTCCAAAGCGAATCACGAAAGAATTACTTCACGAAGGAATATTATTACATTCCGATATTAATTGACTAACCTAACCTAACCTATACCTTAGTACGTGAATCTGCATTGTGACTTGGTAGTGATATAAGCACTAGACCAACCATGTTTTTGGAATAGCGAATTAAGTGGGCAGCTATAATACGAAGCTAAAATGACTTCCAAAATCATATATCATTAATAGTATGAATTTAATAAAGAAAATAATGAATGTACGTGTTAAAACTATGCGTTCGGAGTAGAAATATCACGCACATTCGCTGTGAAATCATGTATGTAACAAAGGCAACTTTGCAAAGCAAGTATTTGCAGCCCTCCGCGTAATTAGCGCGATATTGCACCGTACCAAAGGCTTTGTACAACAGTAGGCACCACACGTTCACAATATTAAATGTCTGATGCGGTTTGCTGTGAACACAGTTTTAGCACTAAACTGGGCCAATTAAAAATATATCCCCGTATACTTTAATGATTTGTTTTGACTGTGATTCCGCAGATTACAAAGACTTTTGTTACCAGTCAATCCGTCCGTTTGCCTGTCCATCTATCACAAGGTTGTATCTTTTAAACTGTAACTAGCAAGGCGACCGAGCTTCGCTCGGATACTTTAAACATAAGCAGCGCCATCTATTGAATAGTTTTCAGGCAATGAATAACTTCTCGTTTTTCATTGCCTGAAAACACGGATAAAACGACGTTTTCTAAAAATGAAACCAAGCTAGATCGATTTATCGCCCCGAGACCCCCTCAATACAAAATTTCAAGAAAATTGTTAGAGCCGTTTCCGAGGTCGTTGATATATATTTATATACAAGAATTGCACGTTTAAAGGTATTATATATATAGATAGATAAATTTTTAACATTTTTACACAATACGTGATACTATGAAAACTGCAACAAATACTAAAAAATTATATTTATTAAACTACATTAGTCTGATAAATCGACAATGTAGTACAACGCCATCTAGTTTTCCATTTAAAACTTCAAATTACAACGCCATCTGTAGACGTTCGGTTCCGAACTCTTCATGTGTTAGGTCTTCTGCACTTGACAAATTATAAATAGTCTGTCAAGTGCAGGAATTAAATGGACAGCTATACTATTAACCCGAAAATGGGCAAAACAAAGCGTCCCAAACTGGTTATTTGGATATATCGTACTTATTAATATTGTTATTCATGTTAATAATAACGTGTTTATATGTAAAGAGCAAGTATTTGTAGCACACCTAGTAATTAGCGCTATATTGCACCGTGATAAAAGCTTTGTACCACAGTAGGTACCGCACGTTCACAATATTAAATGTCTGATGCGGTTTCGCTGTGAATACAAAGTTATACGCTAAACTGGGCCAGTTAAAAAGTTCATTTAGAGTTTAATCCGCTTATCAATTGTTCAAAAGCCATTACATTATTGTTATGAATTATTATAGGTATATATGATATTGGATTATCGTTCTATTCCCGTAGATGAATTATTTTATTCCTTAAATTATTACTATGACAGGAGTCCCATGATTATATATACGTGATTTTTTCTGTAATATGTTGCCTTTTCAAAGAAAGATTAAGCAAAATTCTTATTGCCGAATTGTGTGTTTACATTTTATTTATTAATAATCAAAACTAATATACATTTCCAATCATTCAGTAGCCGTAAAGATTAGATCACAAATACAAATAACAGAAAGAATATAATATTAATTGTATGTCAACATGTTTTAAGCTTGTATACCTCCAGCCAGCCTTGTATTAAAGTACTTCTATTAAAGCAATCGTTTCCAAACTCAACGCATTTAATTTTGAATGTGTTGGGGACCGCACCCGATGAATAAGTACCCACGGAAAGAGGCTGCTCCCCATCTATGAATATAATCCCTTAATCGCTTCTTAGTGCCATAACCTAACTGCCGAAATATACGCCGCGGTCGTCGTAGCAAGGAATTTTTTTCGAACGTCTATATACGCGAGTAGGTATGCAATTAATGTATTTATCATCTAGCTTTTAAAAACAAATTACATCATACGTCACATCAAATGTATAAAACTTACGTTTTTGTTGTTGAAAAACGATTAAGGGATGTCCTTCACGCGCGCTAAATTAGATACTGCGTGATTCCGACGGTTCAGCTTCGATACGTTAACCAAATAATTCGAACGATAATTTAACAACTGAATTGTCAGCGCAATTCGCTTAGCTCTGCTAAGATGTATTATGATTCTTACGACTATCTATGACTATAATAGGGAGAGAGTAATTTTATCAGGAGACACAAAACCGAGCAGAACGCATATGTAATTATACTAATCTTATGTCAAGTCTATCAGTCATGATTTTTTATCCACCTGTGGGTGTGTGTAACTTCTCCAATGCAGCTTACTCTACTCTCAGACTGCTCAGGTATTTGAGCTATGTTCCTTAACCATGGATAAGAAATATAAGCTATACCTAAGAGGAGTGATGTCTCTTCTTAGTTCTAACTTTATTTCCTTAATACAATACATATTGAGAACAAAGATTACCAGCGGCGGAGCACCAACTCCAGGCGAATCTGTATACTTCTTCCAGGTGGTGTCTTGCCGTGGTACCGGCGGTTGCCGTTCAGTCTGCTGCCCACAGTCCGCCTTGTTCCGCGTTCGTCCAACTACTCTGTACACCACACCACTCCCTCCTTCCATTGCTCTGCTCCGGACGCCACCGCGTCTGTAAATAACAAAGAGGAATTTCTGTATTACTTGTAATTTAAGGGTGTATAAAATACTCAATGGAACAGTAAAGGATCTCTTTTGTCTACTCTTCGCAACTTATTCTTTCCAAATCTATTCAATTAATTGAAAGTGAATTTTTGTACTTGTACACAGATGACCCAATGCAACATGTGACATGAAAGGCTAAGGATAAACCAAAGTATTTATAAATAAATACTTTGATAAATCAAATATGTTTTTAGTACATTTATATTAAACCTATTCCAAATAGAAAGTCTACATAAAAGAGTGCAATAGAAAGAAATGTGCACTTTATAAGTTCTTTAGGACCACGTTAGTCACTACATGCTAGGAAATGCAGAGTTACGGCGCGAACCTGAATTAAATATTTAGATTAGCCTTCGTTTATAGGTCGGCTCTTGCATATCTAGAAACATTTCAGTATACAATATCGATTATGAGATCGATATGACAATATGGTTTTTAAAAACTCACTTCCCAAACAAACCAAATAAGCTTTGTAATGGTCAACGCTAAGATATAGTTAAGAAATAAAATGCGTGCTAAGAACAGTTGTTGCTCTTATTCTTAGATGTAAATTTATTTAGTTTGTTAGATGTAAATTGCTTATTATTCTTAAAGCTAGTTATGCTAAATTTCATTGGCGTGATAATTAGTTAAAAAAAATACATAACTACAACGAATACACCACCTTCGTCGTTTTCTTAGTGCTTTAGGTTGACTGGCAGAGAATGCTTTTAGCATTAAGTCCGCCTTTGTATCATACGTTTGTATTGGCTACTTAAAGTTTAAGTAAATAAATAATTAAATAAAACACTAATACGCACTTCATGAACAGAGATCTAAATTCATAATTCAGACTTGGGTTTTGCCGGAAATCGAACTCCAGACACATCAGACAGGAATGAGCGATCGCGTGGTATGCGGTTCGTAACTTTTCCAATAAAAGTGTATTCCATTATATTCCAACCACTCCGAATCAAAGATTCCATTAATAATACGGGCGACCCATCCATTAATCCGAAGGTTCGATTAATACTTAACGATGTTCCCACCAACGAACGATGTCTCGCTAGTAATTGCTTTCGACAAATTAAAATGTATTTAATGTTGTTTCTGTTTTATCACAATTTAAATTCTTTATTTTTAAAGATTAATTTATTAGACACTTAAATAGATCTTATAATAATTAGTTAACTAGATGGTAAAATTCGTTTTATTCGATCCGTTACCGTCGCTTTCATAATCATCCCTAAAGCAATTGTTTCGGTTATGGAGAGGCATGATTGCGGGCTATACTCACACATCTTTGTCTTCAGGAGTAGCAACGCTCATATGGTCACATATTGATATACGTTTCAGCGGATTTGTATAACAATGAAATGTAATTGGGTTTCAATTGAAAATCAAACTGGTCAATTACAGCATCATAAATGAAACATGATCTAATCTCACAACAATTGGCAATATCTATCAATTTAGCTCAACGATTTGAAACTCAAATGTGACCACTTATTCATTCAGGTTTCATGTAATGTTATGTGAATAGCATTAGCCTTTGCATTATTCTTGTCAACCCACATACTCGATTTAAGTTTGGGCTAATGTTTTTGAGTTTCCTTCAAATTATAAGCAAATCAAGAAGTTTTTTTTTTAAGTTTGAATATTTTCTATCCAGTTTTAAATTAATATTAAGAATTAGTGTCCATATATTGGCAGATTTTGTTTATTTTTTCTTTAGTGCGTAACAATTATAATATATTTGTATGCGGGTAAGTAATGAATATATATTATGTGTATTGCACAAGAATATTTGTGCAATTGTCAATACAGTTGGACACAATATAGAGATTCATTTTTCATAGGGAGATCATATATATAGATAAATTAGAAAAACCAAAATACTATTTAATTCCACCTATGTAACATGTAGTCTCGTCATTTACTACGAAAGATTTATTTATACAATATAAAATTATCAAAGAACAATACCGTGCAAACATGTTATGTAGGTATATTAAAGTATTAACACAGTGGTATATAACGAAGGGTAAGGGCTTGTCCTTCAGAACCGAGTTGTTCTCAGTACTAAACGACGAGGGGAACAACCCCTGCAGATGAGTCAGACCTACCTACAAATCATTTTAATGGTCAATATATAAATATCTAAAAACTAAGTACGAGCTACATATAACCGTACTAAAGTAGAATGTTTTCTAGGATGTTCCAAGCTTCAACCATTAAATATTCAATTTGATGAAGTAAACTAAAACTAGACTGCTCCGTAAACCCAAGTAGCTGTATCGAATAGCTAAGCGATTGCTGAACCGAACAGTTTTTAATTAAGTACTCTATAGCTTTTATTAGTTCCTCCGACCTGACGTTGCCGCCGAGAAAATTAAATTTCTTCCACTTTATTTACGTTTTCTTTATCGAGACTAAGTGGATTGATTCTACTTAACATTTTCTAACGTCTTTTTAAAAGGCTGCTGGAAAATTTAAGCTATATTGAAAACAAAATAGCAACACTCGTGCTAGCAACTCTGTATTTTTCTTTTACGAAGTCCAATGTACAGAAAACGTGCCTGTGTTGAAAAAGAAAAGAAGCGTTTACCTATCTCACCTTGACATTTAGGTTACAATGAAGTTTAAGTTTTTAGGGATCAATACATGTAACCATGTACTTTACTGTTGTTATCGATATTATACCGTAGGTGTTAGCCAGTGGTCAAAATTAAGAGTAATCACTATAGCATAGATAGATATCACCATCACAATTGCCATTGATATTGCTTTCAGTATTGTCCTTGCTTTTGCAATTGTCCTAGTCATTGTTATCATAATTCTATTATTATGAGTTTTATCCCAGTTATAATTGAAAAAAAATGGAAAACAATATTCAGAAACAACTCTTTCCCCTTACCAAAGCAGTGCGTAAATCAATAGCCTAACGTATTCCATAATAGTCTTGATGTTTTATTTTAGAATTAGACAGTACAGACGGACAGACAAACATTTTATTATTTGATATTTTTGATGAAAGTAATGTATGTATCATATGATTTTAAACTATTTTCATCGCGGAATTTGCACATTTTTTAATTTTATTATGTAACGGGTACTCACGATAAGCTGTTTTTTGAATGCCGATATTTCGAACCAGTTGCATGGA
>DWNR01000898.1:0-17139 GCA_018250455.1 Polygonus leo | reverse complement strand
AAAGTAACGTTAACCAGTGGGTCAAGCATTGGTTACTGTAATCGTAACTTTTTGACGTATGTTAAGAGTGACATTGTATGAAACAACGCTTTTTATACTTTGACGATAGTTAGCGCCATTTTTAACGTTTACACGTCTGTAAAGTTAAAACAACAACAACAACAACAACAACAACAACAAATAAGTTGAAACAACCCACCCTTAGTCTGTGCATTGATCCGTCAGTCAGCATAGATATGCATAATAATTAATTTGTTAAACTTCTCAAAATTGCCTCATATTCCTTTATTCCAGGGGTGTTTGCATGAACATCAAAGCAGATTATCATGTGAACTACACAATGGTATTCAGTTACACAAAATGTTACTATTGTGTAAAACTGATTGTCCGCACTGTGAATGTGATAGAAAAAATTGAGACGCCATGTGTGGATCTGGATCCCAATGAAGAGCCAACAGTTGAACGAGTTTGCAAGGGGCTGAATCCGGATCAGAATCTCATTACATTGTTTTCGGAAAATGCTGTTCCAGTAAGTACAAGCATGATTAGTTTATCTTTTGTAATTTAAGGGATTTCTTTTTGCTACTGCTCCAAAACAAACCTTTGAAAACAGCTTTATGATGTTTAAAAAGAGGTTGCCAAAGAAATGACTTAAAATGTTGACTTTATCTAGACGTACAATTTATGTCTTCTATGTACATTATGGACATATTGTTTATTATGATGTAATTATAAATAAGTAATGGGTATGCAACACAATGCGGGTGGACTAGGTTCAAATCCCAGTCACCTGATTCAGTCCAGACCTTTTTTTAAATTGCCTGTGTATTAAAATTAAATTATCAATTACTTTTGGATGAAGGCAAAATCGTAAATTTACCCATACACCTGATAGGTTGTAAAAAAATCTTGATGGTGTCTATCAACTCTCACTTGGCCATCAAGATGGACAATGGCCTATATATTCATTGTGAGAGCAGACCCAAACCCAGCACTGAGTAATTGGTTGTAATGATGATGATAATGAGGATGATGCAACATAAATTTTACAATTCACAGGTGAACTGTAGATCATCACTTGAAGGTGTATGGCGGTTTGCTTATCAGAATCGGTTCCGATTCACTGGTGAATGCAGTCATCCTGATGCACAAATCAAGTCCTGTCAAACTGCTGGCACACAGTTCCTGATCACGAATCAGAAATTCAACATAACATACAGGAAGTGTCCGGGAATGTCCGGCACATTTGATGGCGTCGTTGAGTATAGTTGTTTAGGTATGATTTTGTAAATAAGCAGTCAATGTGTCTTAACTTTTCGGAAAAAATTTAGCATGGCACATGGTGACTTCATGATATCCATTATAGCTTTTAAAGCTCGTTTGTCTTAGAACCCCTATCTAATTTATTAGAAATCCACTATGAGTAGCTGTCTTAACTTAGATTACAATAATATTGTGATAAAATGTATGTGTGTGGTGTAAGTTTCACTTTATGGGCATGTGTTTCAATTCTTGGGCATTTCTGATTTTTGAAATATGTGTATAATTCCAAGTGTCAAGATATTTTTACACACTGTGGAACACTGGTAGGCATAATAGTATGTACAATGTTTTATATCAGGATTCTCTATAGTTTCTATTTAAACAAAAAGGCATAAGAAAAATTAAATTATTATATTTGTACATTTTTTTCCTTGTAGCCTAAATAATATGAAGATAAAAAAAAACAAAAAACATAACATGCAATGATTTTTCCTTAAGACATTATTTATTATTATGTTAGAAATACAATAAGATAAGAAAAGGAAATGAAACTCCTTGCAATTATTTGAGATATAGATGATGTTGATGTTGAATTTAATGGCATGAAATTTTGTTCAAGATCTCATAATATTATGTTCAATGTAATTTTTTTTAGCATTGCCACTTTCATAGCCAGATACTCAGTAAGGGCCCTGTGTATTGGATGCTTATGTTATGGGACTACTAAATGAAATTAAAGTAAAAAAGGTTTTCTGTCAGGATGCATTTTTTAATAAATTAATTATATCTGAAGTATTCTGCCAGTGTGCCTCTGTCATCGTCTATTTTACCTGTAACCCCTTTCAGGACATTGGTTTGTTGACAAAAATCACTTCTTCGCGGTGGCCAATACTAAAGAGTCTCGGCGTGACGAGAGGTACAGATGTTTCCTGAAAAACAGAGATGACGATTTGTACATTGGTGCGTCAATAACGCCTCAGTGTAACACGCTCAAAACTGTCGAGAAATCGCCTGAGAGATACAGGATCACTCCCGTTAAGGTAACATTAGTATTTTATATCATAGTAACTTTTGACTTTTTGTTTATTTAAACACATTATTTTACAATATTAGGATTCCATACACAAAGGAATTCAATGAGATCTGGCATATCATGGCATAGGGAACATCTGACATTATTGAACATTTACATACACACACACACACATCTTCACGCCAAATCCCTAACGGAGTAGGCAGAGAGTATCAAGTGCCAAATGGCACGGTTCTGACATACTTGCTTTACTTCTTCCACTTTCATAACTCTCCTCATACAAACACGCCGATTTCGGAGACTCTTGACACCTCCTTCAGAAATTTAAATTCATTGAACATTAAAATTCATAATAACGAATTCTTTTCTTTGACCATCTGTGACTGTCCTGAAAAAGTGCTAGGTTCAATCCAGGAGTACAAATAGTACAATAATCATATAATCTTTAGTATGATATACTCATCTTTTATGAGCCCATAGCATATTTTTATAGCATTTTTTAAAATTAAAAAGCATGTTTTTTTCAGGCTGAAGTAGTAGTTCCTGGTTGTCGCTTACCACAGAACTTCTCTGGTGACTGGATCAACACTGCTAATATCGATGCCGACGTGTTTATAAACGAAACGCATATTATCGAAACTTATTATCCAGATGAGGGGAGATACAGGAGAACTATTTATGTTTGCAGGTATTTATAGCATTTCTTTTTTTTTTATAGAAGTGGTTAATGACTTGGTGGTAAGTGGTAAATATCATGCGGGCCATAGATAGGTATCCATGGCCCGCATGATAGTTACAGGTGTAATCAAGCTCAGTTGGGATTATTGAAGTTTTACTTAAAGTCCAACTGCTGTGGAATCTTTTAAAGGTATTACCGACTTTTTGACCTAAACAAAAAGTCAGTCGGTAAATTGCTAATAATAATTGCTGCACGGAAATGGATTTGACGGTGGTACCGCTCCGGGCGAACCAGTCATGCCTTTGTTAATTTAATACATTGTATTTTTGCAGAGAGCAGCGTGATAGCAGAATCATGATGGCCAGACTTACAGTTGACGGATGTCAGAAAGATTATGTTTGCTTCGATTTTGTTCCTCAGCATCACAATATTATTAGGTAATGAATTTCAGATTATTATCTTATTTACGAAACGGGACTCGTAAAACGGACGAACGAAACTTAATTAATTCTGTACGCCGCTTTCCTCAAATATAATCATTATCATATATTACATTCAAAAAGAAGTAGATCTAGATAATAAATCGTTTTATTGGAGTTATTCATTCCCATTCTGTATTTCATTCACAATTGTGTTGACTCATCTGATTTTTTTGTTGTTTGAAACTTGTATTGGATTGAACACACAAACCAATTTTCTAAACTATACTGAAAAGATCTCCAATTCTAACAGCGTAATTGCCCGCCCATTGAATGCAAAAAAAGCTACAATTAAATATATAGAAGGAAATGTCTAATTTTTTTTTCTGTAGTGTGTGCGTCCTTTATACTGCATGTTTCAAAAAATATATACCATCACATATTGTACCTGCGGATTGTTGCGAAGTAATTAGAACCCAACTTTATAATTGAATATTATTTATTTACAGATATCGCAAGGGTTTGGCGATGATACAAAGTAACTTCCACACAGTGTGTTCCTGGGTTCAGTTCCCAAATAAGCAACAATGGCGATACGATTTGTTCCTCAAAAAGTACCCATCCCCAATCCGGTGTCCTGTGGCGGGAAAATTCAATTTCACACAAAAAGGCGACGTCAGGTTCGAGACAAGAATCCTCGGTGGTGTAACTCTAAGTCCTCGGCCAAACTTGTACTGTAAAATCAATATTAGCGACTTCTCAGTCTGCGATATTGACCAGAAAACTATCCAAATAAAGGAGAACTACTGCCTCTCCGTGGACTATTTAGGCAGACCTGTGGATATTTACAGCGATCCTGATTACAAGATGAAGTGTATTGGCTACTGGAAAGAGAATTTGAAGTCATATTTAATTACTTATGATGAGCTAGATCCCTTCTCAAAGTACAGGTGTTGGGTGTACCAAAGAGCGGATCTTAACAGGTAAGCTTTGTAATCTTGTAACTACTTGCTTTTATTAAATTGATACAGGCTAAGATTTCATATTTCTAAACATTTCTAGGAATTGAAGATTAAAAGTGTATAGGACTTTAGGCACATTGAAAGATTTTAAATTACCAATGGCGTTTTCAGTCGTTTTAATTATCCTTATTGCATCATAGAAAGATTTCTATACAGAAGCAATTAAAAAGTGTATCTGTTATGTGTCAAGTGTGATAGATAAGTTATCCAAGTTCACCAGGTGGTAGAACTCAGGTAGTTCAACCGGAGAGGTACTACCGCCACCCTCATAATCCTTCGTGAAGCAATTTATTGTGTTTCGGTTTGGTGAGGCGTTGTTGCCGATACTTACAAACGAGGCGAACATCTTAGTCATCAAGGGTAGTAACGCATTTGTCGTTAACCTTGGGTCAATCGTATTTGGGGATGACTACTAATGTCCATGGGCGGCAGTGACCACTTAACATCAGGTGGACTGCATGCTCGTTTGCTCACTTTACACACAACATTTATCACTGTTTTGTCTATTGACTGTTATAATAAATATGTATGTATGTATTAGTCTAAGATGATGTGCATTTATTATTTCATTTATTTCAGAGTGCTTATGTCTCAAGCTCTTGGGCCATACTGTGATTTGAAGCAAGACGTGACGTCATGGAACTACACAGAGGGCGCTGCGGTCGCAGTCGAGATGGAGGAGTATGAAAGGGAACGGGATCAATGTCCTATGCACTTTGATGATGGCAGCGATCCTTGGTCCACTAAAGAAAACTACATACAGCTGTTTACTTTCAGTTACTCCTTCTGGAGAGGCAGCGGAGCAACTAATGTAGTTGTTAGTTCAATAGTGCTAATATTAGCTTTAATACCCTTACTACAATAGTGCTTTCTTACTCAATTTAGACTGTTATAAGAATCTTTTCAGAAAAGCTACTCACTATACAGCAAATTTATTACTTTTAACATGAGAAATATGGTGGAAACTTGTATGAAAATCATAATTTAGAGTTAAAATTATAATTGACATATCTTCATTTTAAATGTTTAGTGAACAAGACTTTCATCTTGATCTATAACTTTTGCTATGAGTTTCTTCATCATATCATTATAAAATTTATGTATCGTTACAAAGATAGTGCCTTAAACTTAATGTAGATTACTATAAGGATTATAACCTACTTGCTGCACAATGAATGTATTACTTTTTACTCAAAATATACACAGAAAACAAAAAAGTTTAAATTTAGAGTTAGAATTAAGAATAACATTACTTAATTTTCTATGCTTAGTGACCAAAACTTCATTTATTTGTTATCTATTCTTGTAACAACTAAAAGGTATATAATAATCTATAACTGTTTCGATTTTTTACTGTATAAGTAAGTAAATGATATAGATATAAATTTTAATATTATATATGTAGACTTACTACAAAAGTGCCTTTAACATTGGAATATGAACTGCTGTAAGAATCTCATTTACTTTATTGACTACAATCAATTTAAGTTTAATTAAGGCTATATTTCTATACAGCATTATGTGAATGCTGTATAGAAATATAGCCATAACTCAGGTTTACTGACTGCCACTATCTTGTTTAGGCCTTCTTAAAAAGAAATAAGCTTTAATGTAACAATATAATATATATGTATTTGTGTTTAAACTGTATAAATATACCGTATGCATTCCTTACATACTGTTGTATTGATATTGATATCTTTTTAACATTTATAATATAGCCAATATACAGTGATTTGATTTTACCTTTTTATATTTAGTAATGGTTATATTTGCATTTAATCTCAGCATATATCATATAAGCTGTTAACTTTACAACTATTATATAAATAAGTATTTAAATTACTATTGTAATATATTAAAATCTGCACCTTTTACACAATTTTATTATGTAAGGTAGGTTTTGTTTTTCAACTGATATTTTATTTCAATTTTGTTTCTTTATAATTTTATAGGTATTCTTTACTTTCAAAACTTATTTTTTTTCTGCTGTTATAAAGTATGTGCTTTTGTGCATGATAAAGACCAATTTGTATATGGTTTATCATTATAATGATAATATGAGTGAGCCTATTTTTTTCTACCAGATCCTTAAATTTATAATTTGTATTTGCAAATTCCACTGCTAAGGTTGCATTGCGTTTTCCATTCGATTTTTTGCATAGATTGCAAGTATCTTTATGACATAATTATTATTATAAAACTTTATAGCACATGGAACAATTGTTTTTTAAGGTTTTAAAGACTGTAAATTGGTTACCTTGTGGGCAGCTTGTATTATACTTAGAAGTCTTAAAACTTGTATTATACTTAGAAGTCTTACACGCCATGTTACTTAAGACAGTTAATTTATTTGTAAGACACCTGAACTATTTATGTGTCTAAACACAAATTTTTGAACATAAGTTCACAAAGTGTATTTGATTACTTACTTTTACCGTCCATTAATATTATTTTTAAAAAACATCCGTCCACTTTTACTTTTTTACATATATTGTTTAATTTTAGTAATAAATTAAATGTTTAAACATAATGTTGTCTTATTTACTTCTATTTGGATTGGGTTCGTAATTTAACTTTCAGAGACTTCATAATATTGCAAAGTATCTAACATACTTGTTCATTTTTTTAAATAATCTTTATAAACACTGACCTACCTATTTGTAGTGTCTTCCTATGTTACCACTAGATTTTACCTATGGCTTAAACACAACTGATTTGAGTCTGCTAAAGCCGCAATAGCTTAATTGCATATTGGCAATTTTGATCGTGCATTTTATTACTTAAATAAATGGTTATATACACTACCAGAATGGCCTTAAATTGATTACATGGTACAGACATGACAAATTTTCTGATAAACAATTTTGTGCGGCTCTCGTTTTGTAGATCACAACTTTTAAATTATGATAAAGACAAATAGACGGAAATAAAACGCAGTTACGCCAGCCTAATTAATACTTTATCTTCTGGTGTGTAGAAATCTGACATACCACTATTCATTTATAGTTATTCATTTATTCACTATCTATTCAATTATAGTACATATCAAATGCTTTATCCTGAATGAATGACTGACGGATCAATGCATAGCCTAAACTGCTGATTGTAGAAACTGAAACTTGAAGGCTGTCTTCTTTGGCATAGATAAGAAAGATTTTCCGAAATTCTTCAAAGGGGGCAAAGTTTGTATGGGACAACATGATTCTTGGGTCTTTGGGATATAAAAGATTCCTAGAGTAAAGTACAAAAGTGGGTACTAACGATTTTTGAAATTTCTTCTCCTTAAGGGTTAAAAGGGGATGAAGGGGGGAAAGTGCGGTCAGTCATATAAAAAATCTAATCAACATTTGATTTTAAATAATACACCAGTATAATCTTATAAATTATTTTATTTAATACAATTTACACTGTTGTGAACACAATTTTTATAGACAAATACAATATTAAAATATATTAACTTATTTAGTCCAAGATACTTTGGGTATATCAAAGTGTTCTGTCAGACTGTCTAGATGTTGATTGAATTTCTCCACTCTCTGCTTGTGAGTCATTTCAGCCTTTTGCTGGATTCTTTGCCTTTGCTGGAACAAATTAAAGACCTTTATTAGTAACTTATTATATTTTGAAAATATTTACAATGAAACTGCAAGGAAGTCAGTTATTGGGCTTATTACGAAGTTCTTGTTTGTGTGGTTCATAGTCATAAATAAGTTTGAAAATAAGCTTGACCAACTAAAGTCAAGACCATTACATTGATTATTTAAAACATTAATTTGGATTAGTGTAATTTTTCAATTACAATATTACAGTTGCAAAAATAACAAGATTAAAGTTGCAAAATTGTGTTACAAGATAGGGTGATAGTTGTGTCATAGCACATAAAACACTACACACACATACCGGGTGTAATCGTTAAGTGTGCACAGGAGATTATTTTGTAACTATAACAAATATCAAAAAACTTTAAACTGATATCGCAAGGACTTTACCTAATAAGTAAAATGACAATAATAAATTTTAAAAATAATACGAGAAATATCCAAAAAAATTATATTAAACACTCCCATACATTTAGTATGAGGTAGTACAAAGGGTTAATCGCAGATTTGTATAGTCTAATTATCTAATTTAATTTTCTGTTTAGAAATTTGGAAAAATCTTAAGTTGAATAAAGATTTAACAGTCTAATTAATCCAAAAACCACCACCCTGCACATGGTCAAGATCCCAGTATTTCAGTTTTTTGACTCCACTGTAAAATTAAGTATCTTGCAGTTACACCGTTTTGTTCGCCAGCTCCTCAATTTGAATTTGAAATTCATCAATATCTAATCATACATAAAAAAATTAATCAATAATGAGGGTAAATGAGTAGGGACTATTCCACTTAAAATAAGGAAACTAAAACCTTTCTACTATCTCATACTAAATGTATGGGAGTGTTTAATGTAAAATTTTTGGATATTTCTCGTATTATTTTTAAAAAGTTATTACTGTCATTTTATTTATTAGGTAAAGTACTTTGGATATCAGTTTAAACTTTTTTGATATCTGCAATACTTACGGGATAATCGCCTGTGCACACTTAACAATTACACTTAGTATACATACTTCTTTATTTCACTTTAGTTTACCTCCATGTTTGTAATCATCACCAAATCAGCTATCTCATTTTAAAACCTGTTTTAAAATCATTGTATTGTATAATACTTTTAATTTATTAAGCCTCTATGTAAGTAAGGCAAACAGTAAGGAAGCCCCTACATTAAACACAAAAATACCAGTGTTAAAAGCTCACAAATAATACAATACAATGTACAATAGCACCTTAGATAAATTGTAAATCTGCTATATCATGAAATAGTTATGAAACAGTGACCATTTTTATCTTTTTTCATTTATTTTTATTTTTTTACTCTATGTTTTTATTATTATTTTTACTCTCTACGTATCCCTTTAAGAATTTGGCGTGAAGATGTGTGTGTGTGTGACCCTTTTTATCATAATTTGATGAGAAAACACAAATTGTGTGATTTATTTACTAATACTCAGTACCTATTTTTGTCATTACGGGGCGGAACGAACCTGGATTACTAGTATTTACAATATCTTTAACACATAGTTTGCTAGGTGGTAGAAATCATTTAGTTCAACTTATTAACAATTAGTATGTAGATATAGAATTATAGACTTAGTAACAATTAACAACCCAATTGGGGACTGCGTTTGATCTAATGTCGTAGGGTGCTTTGTGACACTTGAATATTAGAAACTAAACGTAAATAGTTAAATTAGAAACATACCATTTTCTCTTGCATTTTTTGAAAAGCAAGTTCAGCTTTAGTCCGATTGTCTCGCTTAGTTTGCTGCTTCAGCTGCTCTTTAACTTCTTGTTCGAGGATTTGCTCTTTCTCTTTATTAGCCTTCTTCTTCTTTTTCTTCTTTATTCCAGAATTGTCCTTAATTTTGAGTTGTGATCTATTCACACACGCATATTCATCCTCTTCTCCCATTTTTGTATAAAACGTTTGGCTTTATATTTTTGTTTAAATATACAAAAATTGTATCAATCTGTGAATCAACTTATCAAACTACAATATTGTGAAATGTCAATGTTATGGAGAGTGTTCAGTGTCAAACAAACATTCTGACACTAGGGCGATATTTAAAAAATACTTAAGCTAATATAAAGTGATTGTACAGCCGAAATAAAAATTATTAATTAATATTATCTTGGAAATGTACTGAGTACTACTTTCATATATTGATTTTGAAATAATTTAGCAGTACAAATAATCTGCATAACAAAGAATCGTTTAAACAAATGACGCGAAGCGATCAACGCCATTTGGACGTTGCCACGGTTACGTTGTCTTATTACGGTAGACATGAGCTGATTTTATGTTATATTTATACATAATCAAGCATGCAAACGAGCAAACGAGCGTGCAGTCCACCTGATGGGAAGTGATCACTGCCGCCCATGGACATACGTGATTATCCCCGAGTACGATTAAATAGTACTTGAGGTTGAAGTTGCGACACTGACAACATTTAAAATGGCTTGCGACTTGTTGGCGATGAAATTGCCATGCCATGCTGGCGATATCGCCTATACCCACGCAAGAAATGCTTGCTTGCGGTGCTTGCCCACAGTCAAATAACCTATTAATGCGTAGCAATGCTTTAATAACAATTTTCAATTCGGCCTTAAGGGTGTAGGGTAGTTGCCGACCTCACGTAAATAGGATGCGATCGTCTCAGTTCTTGAGGACATAAATGCATACGTAGTACTTAAGTCATATGCACCTCAAGCCGGACTGTAAATCAGTCTAAGGTGGACTAAATAGGAAATCAGCTTCAATTTTTTCAATAAAGATTCTGCCTAGCTTTCAAAGTCTTCTATGAGCTTTCAAGTCAGTTTAAAATTATTTGTTTAAAGTCTCTCACCCCCAATCGTGGTTACTACTGAGATTCATTTTTTTCAACTAAAAGAAGAGTAGATTACGAAAAACTCACACAAATTCAACTCACAATTGGATTTTTTTTGAATTTCTTCTTTGATTTCTATAACGTGTCTTCGTCTATTCTAAACCGATTTTGGCACCTAAATCTTTTATTGTTGCATAAGGGGTACCTCTACAAATTAGAATAACATATTTCACCACCAAGATAGTATTTCGGTACCTCTAAAGGTGAAATATATCCTTTATCTAAAATTGGAATACTTAGGAATCTTATTATATTTAAGTTTTTAGGTTTTTAGTATTTTTAGTACTAACATTGAGTTATTTATTTATTTAGTTTTATCATCATTTACCTACGGCCTTATTATTGTCCAAGATGTGAAATATCATCGTTTGTTATTTTTAATAACTAAAATAATGAAATTATAATGGTGTGTCTTAATTCCTAAATGAAAAGAAAATTACTGCTTGATTACCGATCACCCTTACTGTTCTTTCTACCTCGCGAGGGTGACTGTAGACGCAGCTCTTAACACGATCGCGTAAACTCACTAGGGTGGCGGGCAGGTTGTAGCAAATATCATAAATAAATATGTGATTGTTCGCGACAAAAGAGCGGGAATGAATAGTATTTCTTGGCGTTATCGGCGTAGCGCACGCGCTCCGCCCGCCGCCGACGCGTACGGCCCCGAGATTAGTTCGATTTGCCGCCACGTGGCGCCACGTGCGCTTGCTACCCGCCAAATAAGATTAACGGATTTGCACACTACAGATTGCACACGAATACGCAGGAAGTGTAAAGTGAAACGCCGGTAATGAGATCGCTTTGTGGGATCGCGCGATATGACAGTCTGATTAACTTTTTCATCTGAAGCTTAAGTTTGCAACCAAAAATATTTGGATGATTTTATTGTTTGCATTTGAATATTTTTATCACTGAATATGAAATAAATATAATGTCGTTACTTTTTAATCAATTTGCAAACGACCAGCTCGACGGACCATGACCTAAGATGGCCCTAATCTTTCTCATTGTGAGATGAAACTAGCAATGGGACAGCAATGCATTTTGAAGGCATGTTGTATCTATGACGACATGAAAGCTTAGTCGTAACTATTTTTTATCAAAATATTTTTTGTTAGGTATATCTACCTATGTTTAAAATCGAAATACATACCTATTTAATAAAATTTTGCCAGGTGGTAGAATTCGTTTAGTTCAACGGGAGGTACCACCGCCGCCCTCATAATCCTCCGTGAAGCAATTCTTGTGTTTCAGTTTGGAGAAGCGTAGTTGCCGGCTAAACCAGAGGCGAACGTCTTAGTCCGCAGGGGTAGCAACGCATTTGTGATCAAACTTAGATTTGAGTCAGTTGTGTTTGGGGATGATTACTGGGCGGCAGTGGCCACTTACCATCAGGTGGACTGCACGCTCTTTTGCTAACCTTATAAGATAAAAAAACTTAAAACTAAATAACAAATAACGTTAAGCGAATTGACCAAACTTAACAACCTAGAGGTCGTAAGGAGGGATACAGTCCTATCTTAATGTTCCTTAAATCCCGTAATAAGAGTAATAGTGGCTTTCTATCAAAGCCGTAGGGGCTGACGACACGTGCTGCGATAAGAACCCTTATCTTGCACCAACCACCGATCAATGCCGACCTTGGTTCGTTGCAAGGTTACCTGATTGCATAGTAAGGTATCCCGCCTTAACCAAGTTCATTATTATTTCAATATACCTATAGTAGGAAGCACTGATAGTCTGACCGTTAAGGTTTATTTAAGTACGGTCTGCGCTACAAACACTTTGATTTAAGTTAGTGCTTTAAAATTTGGTTATCATTTGCTTCTCCGTGGAAGAAATAATCGCGAGGAATCTATGGTTCGATATGCCATTTTGCACTTGTAATTGCAACCTTCGTGGATGAGTTATTTTTTATTTGTTTTTGTAGAAACATCCATGACACATCTATGAGAGGAATTCTATAAATAGACTAGCTTTTGCCCGCGACTTCGTCCGCGTAGAAGTCAAAAACCCATTGGGGGTAGAATTTTGAAAAATCCTTTCTTAGTGCTCACTTAGATCATGAAAGGAATCCCTGTACCAAATTTCAAGTTTCTAGGTACAGTAGTTTCGGCTGTGCGTTGATATGCCAGTCAGTTAATCAGTTTCGCCTTTTATATATATAGATATAGCATCAAATTTTAAATAAATGTTATTTACTTCCTGACTTCGCTGCAGAAGTTGCTGAATATCACAACCACTTCTATCTTTGTTTCAATTAGTAGAGGGGTTATAACTCTATAAGTCTTTGGCAGCAAGGCATCTGTGACCCTAGATAGGACCTGTATCCTATTTTCAGTTTTAAGTTACCAAAATGCATAGTCCGCAGTAACAACATGAAATGCAAGCAACCAAATCATAAGTCAAAAATATTAACTTTACGCATAAAATATCTACAATTCTACATACCTGTATTTAAACTAGGTGTGAAACTTTATTTAGTTACATTACAAGTTAACAACTACTGCTACTGTTTACGTTATATTAAACCACTGATACTCCAAAACCAAGCTATTGTTATTATAGTTATAAAATCCACACCAAAACGTGTTAAGTTGGACCATAACAATGGACACTTGACATCGCAATGCTCGTGCGAAAATCTTCGGCTTAGAGAGTCACATTAGCCGATTCAATTTGAATAAATCGTCACTCTACAGAACAATGGTTGGCTCTAATGGACATTAATACAGCATTAGCTGTAAGGGCGACGGCACACGCCGGCGACGCCTTGTTTGCTAACTGCCCTAATCCGCTATTTGTATGTGGGAGCACCATGTTGCTTTCGTTCAGGGGATATGTGAAGCTGGAATTTAACTGATGGATACTTTGAAGACAAAATATTTCTGAGTATACCTAATTATGATCAACATTGATGGCGTAACAGCGTCAAGTAATAAAAAGAAGAAAAATCTATAAACATTTTGTATTTATAAATTTTTCTTCTATATCATTTTATATCTTAGTTTTAGCAAAACTTTATGAGTCATTCAGTTTAAAAGTATTTGTCTTCATTAAAATTCAATTAAAACGTTATTTTAATAATATATCCAAAATACTAAATAGATGTAACAGAAGTGCAAAATATTCTATTAGGTATTGATTTTATTACATTGAGATATTGAATATGAATATGTTATTAACATGTAAGATTTTATTTAAAAGTTATTAGCAATAACATGGTTTTTGACATAATGTAAAAAAAATGTTTCACTATTGTTTTAATTTTAAATATTAGTAGTATTTATAACTTTTTATCTTTAATTCATTATTTCCATTTTCGTGTCCGAATAGACTAAGTACCTTGGCCACCCTACATCATTGCAGAATGCCGCTTTGACTTCTGAGAGGAAATCCTTTTCCCACGAGCTTTATTCAAACATATGTAAAGCGTATGATGGATGACGCCTCCGCCGCCCTAAACGGGGGTTAGCCGTTTAAATCACAATCATGTGGCCCGACCATTTTTTCGCCGGTCATTCAGACTATAGTCGAAATTTATAATGTAATGTATACCGCGCAGAGTTAATTCGATGAAAGAGTTCAAACGACACACGACAAAATTGCGCTTTTTATTGCCCGGTACTCAAGGGTATACAGTTACAAATTTAAACTCTTCGCCCCCTGGGAATGGCGATAAAACATAAAATTGTTTAATTTTCCGTATTCAATACGTAAAGTTAATTTTATGACTTCGTTATCCACAGCTTAAGTTGTTTTGTTCCGAGTTACGAATATGTCTTAAACACAATGTGCAAATGTAGATACCTACTCATAAGACAAAAATCCCGAACGGGCTTATAGGCGACGGAGGCTCCAAAGTTTTCCCATTACGCAGCTCGCAGACATTAACGGTCCCTGGGGTTCATTAAAATTTGTCAGCTTGTCGTATAGGAGCGACTTCCAAATGGATGTAGAAACTTCTCTAAGTGAAACTCGGTTGACGTAAAAAGTTGCGGGATTTGACTTGCCGGTTTTTTCGACGCCATCAATTTCTCAGCCCGTCAAGAAGATTTTTCGCACTCGTAATGCGGAAAAAGAAGTAATTTAAGTTTCCAGAAGAGTCGTTGCGTGGGAATTATGATCTTTGTTTCAAACTTTGATTGATTTACGAAATTGTCACTAAGTGCTTGTCTAAATGATTGAGATGGTTTAAAGTTTTGTCAACATTTAAAAAACTTAGCGATAAGAACGTGGTAACTATGTAGTGTCATATGTATGTTAGGTACCTACCGTACTAACACATAGGTAATGTAATACATATTTAATTACACCTAAGTTTCACTACGGATTAAAGTTTTGATTCATATAACCATTATAATTATCTATTTTAAATAGATAATATCAATCACCTAAAAATATTTACTCAAGGATAGTTTTGGAATTTTTAGAGTCCAATGTCGTTGAAAACTTCTACGTAATGGATTTTTGATCCACCCTGTCTAAAGACACTTGTTACATCACATTACATCACACACACACATCACACTTGTTACATTACATTTTTGTTACTAAGGAGTTACATCACATTACAGGTACTTACTATTACTGCCGTAGCATTCCTGTATTTGTTACTAATAAGTTTTCCACGATTTGCAGCAACCGCTAACAGAAAGTTGCTCAATCTTTTGCTTGCATATGTTAGCATTATGCGCTTAATTATACAAAAATACTTCGCAAAATTCGATAGACCCACAGAAGCAAAAGAGTTTTAGAACGCTCAAATGCCCCCTGCCGGTTAAATGGCTACAATCAGTTTCTCGACCACCCTCGACCAGGCGTCATTGTGCGTTTATGATCGAGGGGGTTAAATGAACCCCGGCATCGGAGGGTGACACCGAGAGCGATAGTTTAGCTTTAAATAACAGATGTAATTGTGTTTGAATGAGCGCACAAGACCGTCCCGGATGTGGATCGAATTTAAGTTTTTCTAGCCGATTTGATTGTTTTAGTTTCGTTAAAATTTGAGTGGACTAATTGGCTTAGTATAGGTATAGGTTACTGCTAACATATGCTGCTGATTTTCGATTCAACGATCAAACACTTTAAGTATGCAATAATATTAGATGACCAATTATTTTATATAGTAAAAATATGTATATTGTTTTAAATATACGTATATTGTTGTTATATGTACATTGTTTTAATAGTATATATATATTTAAATTTTAAAATATAACCTGTGTCAGCTCTACTTTTTCTTTAAATATCTCACACATTTATGGCCTTCGATTCTCATCTATATATACAAGGCAAAACTGATTAACTGACTGACATATCAACGCACAGCCGAAACTGCTGTACCTAGAAACTTGAAATTTTGGTATAAGGTTTTCTCTCATGATGTAAGTGAGCACTAAGAAAGGATTTTTCGAAATTCTACCCCTAAGGGGTTTTTAACTTCTACGCGGACGAAGTCGCGAGCAAAAGCTAGTCAGTAATATGTTTGAAGTATCCTAGACTTATTGTGAGCTTCAGTATTGTTAAAATGTAACTTCGAAAAATAAAATTCTTGTTCACTTCACCATCTTGTTATGAATCAAGATGGTCTTTTGTTTAGGTTCTTCAATATTTGGTCTAAATACTTGTTTTAATTATTAGTTAATATTTATCTACGTTGTGGTTAAAATTTAATAAGTATAGAATAAAACTATCAATTTTAATCGCCATTTATCTATTTTAATTAAACGTTTATTTACGAGGGTGTAAGCTGTAATCAAGGGAGGCGATGTAACTCGAGATACCGGTAAATCAAATCGTAATGGAGTAAGTAGCATCGTAGATGTGGGGGTCGTGTTATACGATGATAGAAAGATATATATAAGATATATAAGAAATATAAAAGATAAAATGTGATACGAGAAAACGATTTATTTTAACACATTTTACCATCAGTGAAATGGGTACTGATTCACAATTCTTAAAATTATACTAAGACGGATAAAAAAAGTATTGAAACTAAAAATAAATAATACACATGCAAGCATAAAGGAAATTAGAAAATATAGCTAAATTATCTGCTTCACTACTTTCCCAATATTACCTATATTTTTCACGAAGAATTAAAACGAATCTTAATGTAATATTCATCAAATGTACGTTAATTTGCTAGGTGGTAGAACTCATGTAGTTCGACCGGGGAGGTACCACCGCCACCCTCATAACCCTCCGTGAAGCAATTTATTGT